>CANUEY010031342.1:0-10953 GCA_948099555.1 Croton setiger
AAGAAAGGGAGAACAGATTATACCAATTTCATAAACGCTTTTATTCCAAAGCTGTAGGATCCTTCTCCAGGTCCTTAGATGTTTACAAGAATCAGAGTTCTCTCTCTAATTTCAATTATTTACAGAAAATGTCCAAACCCCCAATTATAGAAGAAATCCCTAAATTAATAATCCCCAATTTACAGAAATCGAAAACCTAATTTTCTAAACTCTCAATTACAGAAGGAATTTTGAAATTCTTTCGAAAAGAAGAATAGAAACCCTAAATCGAAACAGAAAGCTTACAATTTTTCCCAATAAGCTTTTCTCTCTGATTTTTCTTTCTCTCTAAAAATATCCCTTCCTCTCTAGAAGCCTCCACATTCCCTTTTCAAGGGAAGGCCTTGTGATCCTCCCGCGGCCACGTCCTCTTCTAGTTGCAGCCGTCGAAGCGTCCCCTCGACTCGTTTTCTCTTTCTTCCACTTTTCCACTTTCTGTCTCGATCTTTCATCGCCTCAGAAACTTTCGACAGACAGTCTCTCTCTCTTTCTTTCTCTGTTCACTTCAGGTTCGATTTTAACCCTTCTTTGTTCATTTCCGTTAGATTTCTTCGTTAGGGTTCTTCTTCATCTTCTCTCTTCAATTCAATTCTGTCGAAGGCCTTATGTTAATCTTCGAAGGCTTCTTCTGTTTCAATTCTCATCTTTGTTTGTTTCCTGTATATCTGCGTTATCAAAACGCTCCATTTTGATTTTATTTTTTTTTTTGTTTTCATGTCGTCAAAACGATAAGTCGTCTGCTGCGTTTTGACTAAACACAACAGCTTCTTCTCCTTCAGCGTTTCACCATTTGGTCGAAACGACATGTTGTTTCGACCCTCATTTTCCAGATCCACGCTTTCCTCCCCAGTATTTTCCAGAATTCTACTTTGGCCTAGAGAACTTTTGGTCCGTCTGCAGTTAGGTCCCTCATTCCCCTTTTTTCTTTCCCAATTTTCCTAACTTCTTTTATTTCTTTTCAATTAATCCTTTTCCTTATTTTTCTCCAAATTTTCTCAATTAAAAACCTTCTAATTAATTTTTCTAATTAATTAAAATTAAAAACATAAAACATACTACGATTAAAAATCAAAATCAAGAATAAAATATAAACATTTGCCATTTTAATCTTAAAATTGATTTTTAAGATTAAAATCACAAATCATTCTTTTTAACTCTTTTTCTTTTCTTTTTTTTTTTGTTATTTTTCTTTTGCAACTTGAAAAAATAAAAACACACCGAAAAACATATATTTTTTTTTTAAATAGAAGGGAAATTTTGAGAATCTTTTAAAATGCAACAAGGATTAAAACATTAGAAAATATTTTGGAAAAGAGGAAAATCGAGTTGAGTAAGAATTCTGGAAATTCCGAGCTTGGAGCTCTTATCATCCTCGGTTATTTTTGGGGTGCAAAAATCAAGCGTCAACAACATGTTTATGAATATTGTGAATATGTGAAAGACATTAACATGATTAAAGAGTGATAGCAACATGTTATATATGTTATAAAAAAAATGGCATGTTTTATGATATAAGGGTTATAAGTTAGGATGTTACAAGTTTCTTCTTGGCTGGTTATTGTTTAGGTTCAAGGGATTGGTTTGGGGTAATACTGGCCACTTCATTTACTTTATTGGGTCCAGTAAGGTTTGGTTTTTTGTGTCTTGTTGAGTCATCTTAGAGTTGACCCAATTGGATAAGGTCTTCCACTTTGGTGGCAATAGCAACGAGTGACTGAAAGGTAGGTAAATATTGGGTTTAGAGCTATGATTGGTAAAAAGGAAGTAGGTTTTTAATGATTATGTCGACCTGTTCTTGTTCTGAAGGTCGAATGATCATTTTGGTGACTTTTGCCCTCTATCTTGTAAGGAACGAAGATAAGGGTTCATTGTTCTTTTGTTTGGTGGTTTCAAGTTCCCTTCGGGTCACATCTACCTCAATGTTACAGTTATATTGGGTATTAAAGGCATTACAAATGTCCTCCCAGGTTTTGATCTTGGATCTATCCAGGGTTACAAACCATCTTAAGGCAGCACCAGTAAGGGATTGTTGGAAGAGTTGAGCTAAGAGCTCAGTACTTAAGCCAAAAGGGTTTAAGGCTCCTACATACATCTTCAGATGGGTCTTAGGTCAAAAAGTCCCATCAAACTTGTCCATATTTGGCATCTTAAATTTGGTGGGCAGTCGGGCATCAAGAAACAAAGACAAAGAGTCCATGTCCACAAGTTCCTTATGGGTTTTCAGTGCAGTGATGGATCTTTCCAAAGCCTCAAGTTTCTCTTTCATCTTTTGGGACTCTGATTCAGGGATCTTAGAGGTTTGATCCTCCAAGTTAATGACAGGGGTAGTAGTGGTAGGTTCTTTTCCGGAAGTAGAGGCTCCTCTTGCCCCAATTCCTAACTCAGACAAAAGGGCAGCTTTCTGATTGGCTAGGGCTTCAGTTATCCTAGCCTCCATTCTGACTTCCATCCGGGCATTGATCTCATCGTCTTGTTCCTTCAACAACACTCTAATATCATCTAAGGAGGCCATTGGAGAAGGTGTAGGACTTGTTGGTGTCTCAGAAGTAAGTGATCGCACTTGTGGGGTAAGGACCTGAGTGGATAAAGGGAAAAAGGATTAGGTCTTTCTTTGTGTAGGGTATGATAAAGGTATAAGATAAAGGTGTGGGGTAGACTTTTTGTCCAAGTATGGCATTAGTCTTAATGATTCATTCTCATTCCCTTCCTTATTCTTTCCTTCCCTCTTTTTTTTTATTTTCTCACTCTTTGTTTTACCTCTCTTTTTTGTTTTCCTCCCTATTTATAGGTGGTATGTATGGTATGAATGCATGAATGCATATATCTATCACGCCATAATTCATTTAATGTCATGGGATGAATGCAAAAGACTAATCAAGGGTATCCTAATGGGAAGGTTCTAATTTGGATGAGAAAACTGAGTGGATAATAGGGACCCTCAAGTGCCTAGAGTAAGGATATACCTCGCCACATGTGAAACAGAGAGTTTCGCGTGGTTCCAGCAGTATGACTTACTCTTGGCCGCAGTGCCACACTAAAATACATTTTTGGTCCCAAGGCCTAATAAACCTCTTTTCCCCCAGCGGAGACAACAAAAACACACTTTTTCAACCACGAAATTCATAAAACTCCTTTTTCGGTCAATAGACCAACAAAATTACATTTTTGACCACAGAAGTCATAAAACTCCCTTTTTGGCTACAACGCCTATAAAATCACATTTTTGACCGCGGAAGTCATAAAACTCCTTTTTTGGCCATTAGACCTATATTTCACACATTTCGACCACAGACGTCGATAAACTCCATTTAGGCCACAAGGCCTACATTTCGACATTGGACGTCGATAAACTCCCCTTTTGGCTCCTAGGCCTAAAATCACATTCACACACTCATAGATAGGGAGTAGGTAAGTATTGTGTTTGAAGTTGTGATTGGTAGACAGGGAGTAGGTTTTTAATGATTATATCAACCTGTTCTTGTTCTGAAGGTCGATTGATCGTTTGGGCGGCTTTTGCCCTCCATCTTATAAGGAATGAAGAGAAGGGTTCTGTTGACGCTCAATTTGTGCACCCTAAAGTATCTGAGGATAATAAGAGCACCAAGCTCGGAATTTCTGAAATTCCTACTCAGCTCGATTTTCCTCCTTTTCTAAAAATATTTTCTGATATTTTAATCATTGTTATGTTTTTAAAAGAATTCTCAAAATTCCCTTCTAGTTGCTAAAATATATGTTTTTAGGTGTGTTTTTATTTTTTCAAGTTGACAAAGAAAAATATAAAAAAGAAGAAAAAGAAGAAAAAGAAATTAAAAAGAATGATTTGTGATTTTAATCTTAAAAATCAATTTTAAAGATTAAAATGGCAAATGCTTATATTTTATTCGTGATTTCAATTTTTAATTGAAATATGTGTTGTGTTTTTAGTTTTGATTAATTTGAAAAATTAATTAGAAGGGATTAATTGAGATAATTTGAAGAAAATTAAAGAAAATGATTAAATTGAAAAGAATTGAAAGTTTGTAGGGAAATTGAAGAGGAAGAAAGGAAGGAAGGGTAAAATTGAAAACGGACAGAAACTTCTGTGGGCCAAAATCTAATTTCCGGAAAAGTTGAGGATGAAAACAAAAGACGCCGGAAACGGCGTCATTTTGTTAAATGAAGAAACAAAAAAAATAAAGAAATAAGAAAGAGAACAGATTGAAGGATGAAGTCTTCGTCGAAACTGAGAGAAAAATCAAAAGGGGAAACGAAACCTTAACAGAGGGTTTGTGATCGAGAGAGAGAGGATGACGGTTTGAAACAGTGAATCGACGGCAGGGAGACTCGTGCTGAAGAAGCTTCCCTCGACAAGTACTGACGAGGATGGAGACAGAAAGAAGCCAGAGTAGTCAGACGAAGAAATTGAAACCCGGACGCAGAAGAGCATTGAAGGTCGAAGGGACCTGAGGACGGCTGGAGTCAGAGGAAGACGTGGCTGGTTGAAGGCCATGGAGGCGTTCCTTGAAGAGGAAGACTCAACAGAAGATAAAAGGAGGCTTCGAGAGAGTTTGGAGAGGGGGATTTTCGACGGATGAGAGAAAAAATTCGAAGGGGGGTTCTCTGAAAATTGTAAGCCTTCTGCTTTCGAATTAGGTTTCCTTCTCTTGAATTTCTTGTTGTTTACCATCTGTAATGGGGAGTGTTTTAGAAATTGGGACGTCTGTAATTGGGAAATAAAGATTTTCGATTTAGGGATCGGGAATTAGGGTTTCCCTTTGTGAATTGGGGATTTTGTAATTAGGGGTGCGAAACACAAATTTAGTATTAGGAGTTTGTTTTAATAATTGTAAAGAACACTGATGCTGTAAAGAATTTGGATTGCAATAAAGAATTGAAAGCTTTTTATTGAGGTATTCTCTTGTTTTTGTTTCTATCTCTAGTTTAAATTTTACTTTCTGTTCAATATGGATGATATCGTGTGGGAGCCAGACTGACTGGCTGTTTATGTTGATTTTCTTTTTATGTTGTTGTGGGTAATTGCTTCTATCCATTGTTACTTCAATTATGTTAGCTTCCTTTCTGCTTGAGTCTGTCGTTTGAATGTCTTTGTTTACTGATGTGCTGATGGTTATTTTACAACTCCATGCTTGTTGTTTCTGTTTGGTGATCAACCTGTCTGTAGCCTCTGCTCAAGCCATGTCTTCCTGTGATGGTATGAATGATGGTAAGGGATATGATTGTCCTTAGGAGATTCCTCTGGGAATATGTTGTCAAGCATATTTGTTTCTGGTTAGGATAACTTCTGTCTGTGTTGATCAGCCAAGCAAGGTAGCTGCCTGAAATGGGAAAGGTGTCTGTTGTGGTGTTCACGAGCATGCAATCCAGTATAGGCCTCCTGTGCCTGTTTGTGAGTGTTATTACTCCTGTGTGTGGACCTGCCCTTACCCTTGCTTTACTTCTGCCTGTGAATGTCCTTGGATGCAATGCTGTATAACTCAAGTCATCCTTGTTGCCAAGGCCTATTGCCCCAGCTGTGTCTCTGTCCAGGCCCTCCCCCAATCCATTTACCTTTGTGTTCCCTATTGTTGTGCTGTGTGTGAACATGTAGCCTAGTTTGGGCATGGTGCATATGATGGTACAGAAGATTGCTCTTGCATATGCACCTGTTTCTGGTTGTTACCTATGTTTGTCCAGTCTGTCATAAGTGTGCAACCTATCATCATTGATGCCTTCCAGCTTTACAGAATGCATGTAGGTTTCTCCTCCTTTGACTAGTCTCTGCATTGCATTGCTATCCTTGATGTTTCTGTTTAATGTTGGTAGAGCTGTTGAGTGTCAATTGCATAGTATGTTTCAGTTTATACTTTCATATGCAGCCTACAAACTGGTGTACTTTGGCATTTATGCTCCCTTGTTTGCAAATAGTAATGATATAAATCCATTGGTTGATTCTCAGTGATTGTATACAACATATGCCTGCCCCATTTAATGACTCAGTTTGCTGTTGCATTGAGTGTGAATGTATGTTCACTAGGCCACTTATGCATATTATGAAATTTTGATGCTCTTCAAGAGTAGAATCCTAGGTGCTAAAATCTGCTTATCTTTGGATTTGGACTGTGTATAGATCAGTTCATCCAGGGATGAATGAAAAGGCATGCTAAACTGTTAATTGAAATGTAAGGGCAGATTTGGCAATTTTAGGAGAATATAGGGATCAAACTGTAAATTTTGCAAACTTTGGGTATTAAATTGGAAATTTTACATTCGATCCAGAATTGATGATTTCATATAAATTTTGCATGTTCTTTTGATGATTTTTGAATGATCTGAATGGTTATGGACTGTTTTGAATAGCATTGCATGATTAGGGGCAAATTTGTAATTTTCCTAAACTTTGAGGACCAAAAACGTAATTGGCCACGTTTGAACCAACTTGACAATTTGGCATGCCTGAATGGTTGTAAACTGTTTCTAGGGTTAATTTGCAATAAAAACAACTTTGAGGCCGTTTTGTAATTTTGCAAAATATGAGGGCCAAAATGTAATTTTGCATATTTTGCTTTTAATTGCCAATTTGATGTGTTTTCCATGTTTTAAATGTTGTTTTGTGATGGCGTATGCACTGAAAGGCAATTTTCCCTTCGGGGACCGGTTTGCAATTTTTATAAAGTTTGAGGACTAACTTGCAATTTTTCATAAACTGCCTTTAATTGTTAATTTTGGGCGCCGGGTTTAATTTTCGAGAATAAATTGGGTAGAATGTATTTAGGAAACGCTTTGTAATTATTTTCTCCGGAAATCGGAGAAAGAATATTTTTAGAACTAAGGGCTGTTTAAATTCCGCAATTTAAATTCCAGCACTTTATCGCTTTCTATATTTGTGGTTTGTACAAACGACTTTTATCACCGAATTAGGAACATCGTTAGCGGTTTTTCAAAATAAATAAGTCTTAACTTTAATTTTTCGGAAAATCAAATTTGGTTTTAGAGGCCGGTTTAAACCGGGCGTTAATCGAAATTTTAATTTCGGCTAACGTACCCTACCCGCTTACCCAAAATCTTTTGGTTCGGATTTTTGTGCCTTATCCAAAATTTTAAAACGGAGTCAATCTTTTTGGTTTTCTTAAAAACCGGTTCCCGATATGGGTGGCGACTCAAATGAAATTTTAAGACCGACTAGTTTCGGCAAACAACCAAAATCGGCTTTCATCGCCTTTACCGGTTTTCAAACCGAACTCAAACTAATGAATTGAAAAACTTGCAAAAACCCTTTCGATCACGAAAGGAAAACCGACCGTCGGCGGTTCGACCGGTTCCCTTCAAAATCGGGCTGTCTACAGCGTACTGCGCAGATACCCTTGTGATTTGCCATGAAAACTTGATGGAATAGATGGACTCTGATGTGGACGCTTCCGAGAACTACCTGCGTCCTCTGTCTGTACCGCCCCCTCTTTCTTAGGTCGTGGAGCAAACTGTGGCCTCTACATCACTAGCCTCTCAGATCGGATAACTGTAGTACGTAAATCCTTAAAACTCCTTATATCATAAGGTGTGATTCGGGACCTGATATCTTAAAACACTTTATTCTTTTTCCCCTCCTTTTTCCCTTTCTGTTTTCTGCCCATATCCAAACCATTTTTAATCCTTTTCTTTCATTTAAATCTTTAAAACAATAAAAATAAACAATATTTAAATTTTCAGTGAAATTGGGTCTGAAAAATATTCGCGGCCCTGTCGGCGCCGAATATCGACTCTGGTATCTTAACGATGCCGGTAGAACCAATATTTTACGACATCGTCATGGTTTTACGGTTCCCAAAACAAATAAACATTTAAATTTCCAAAAAATTAAATTTCAAAACTATTTCTTTTAAATTATTCGCGGTATCGACATTTTATCAGTCGCAGCAGTTGAAACCCTAAACGTGCCTTCGTTTACGTCAACCGACTGTAAACAAGTCTTATAAACTTAACTTATTAACATTCTTTAATTATTCTCCAATAACATAATCATATATTCAATTTCTTAATATGTAAGAAATCTCTATTTAAAATGATGCTTATGCAACAAGTTAAGTAAAATTCACTTTATGTCTATAATGAAGTCATGCTTGACGCTCAATTTGGTTAGGGATGTTACACCAAATGTAAAATCATCAACATATGTTTTCACAACAAGTAAGTCATGTTTAATTCTTTGCACAAAAAGTGCGGTGTCAGCTTTCCCTTCTAACGCGGACCCAATAGCTCGCAATGGCTAGAAAACCCGAGTTACCCGTTTGATAGAAGAACTAGACCAAGAAGTAATCCACCTTCCCTCACGACCCAACACCTCACAATGGATGTAGAACCGCTCGTACGCAAAGGATTTTTGATAGGAATTGAAGAACGCCACAACTTGTTAAGGTTGATAAGTTATTCAAGTTCCTTGTGCAAAGAAGAAAAGAGAAAACTCTCTCTCAACTCACACGAAAATTATAGGTTCTAAAAAGAACATATAAGTCGAAAATTTGTAGGTGATGTGATCTCTTTATTTCGTCCAACTCTTGCCTTTAAATAGGCATTACAAAAAAATCCTACCTAAGTAGGGAGGCTAGGGAGGCTAAAGAGTTCTAACTAAACAAAACTAGGAGACCCTCCCTAGCTAAACGAATTTGACTCATACTAACTAACTAATGACTAATTAAGGGGACCACAAAAACCCTTAATAGATTCGGCCATGTGCCAATTAAAAGAACATGTGCCTAACTTAAGGAATTAAGTTAGGGAGGCTCACAAGGAAAGCCTTTACATAACTTTAAACCCATAGGCCCGATAAACCTCTAATCAACCCAATAGCCTAATTAAGTCTTTAATATTCAAATTACAATGAAAATAAACCCAAAAACGCCTAACATATGGCAGCCTCAATTTCGCCCTCTTCTCCTAGCTTTAGGCCCTCTTTTCGTCCAAGACTTGCTTCCACTAGCCAAGATTCGTCCTTGGCTACTTCCTCTCTATTTTCCATGTCCAATTCAAGTATGATAACGAATTTGGTTGATTCTCTAAGCTCCTCTTCCATTCGCATGCATTCTTGATCTTGGATTCTCTTGGAAACCTCCCCTTGAGCATATGTATTCATCCTGGCTTGGAATTTCCTTGTCATGTTCCTTGTGATAGGTCCATTTGCTAGCTTCAAGGGTTCCTTGTTCGTATCACCTTCCCAAAACCAATTTGCAAAAGAAATGAACTTTATCTCTCGTACCAAGCTTTAGGAGCTTATTTGAGACCAAATAAAGCTTTTTCAAGTTTGAAAACCTAATTGGGGAATTGGTGATGTTAAAAACTAAGAGGTTGTTCAACATACACCTCTTCCTTAATAAAACCATTTAAAACATCCATTTGAGAGGTTGAAATTCATATGACATGCAAATGCAAGCAATATCCTAACGGTTTCCAATCTAGCAACAGGGGCAAAAGTTTCATCAAAATCGATGTCATCTTGTTAATTGTAGCCCTTTGCAACCAATCTAACTTTATTTCTAGTAATGGTACCTTGCTCATCTAGTTTATTTCTAAACTCCCACTTTGTACCAATAATAGAATGGTTTAGAGGTATAGGAACTAATTTCAAACCTCGTTTCTCTCAAATTTATTAAGCTCTTCTTGCATAGCAACAACCCAACCATTATCTACTAAGGCCTCATCAATGATCGTAGGCTCAATTTGAGAGAGAAAAAGCTAAATGGTTTTCTAAATTAACAAGTTTAGACCTAGTACTTACTCCTTTAGATACATCACCTGTGATTAAATCCTTTAGATGATTCTTCATGAATTACCAATCCTTGGGTATTGTGACATAGCTTCCTTGTTTGGCTACCCCTCAACACTAGCACCTTCTTGTGTTGGACTTTATTATTCCTCCATAATTGGTTGAGTGGAAGGTTGGTTTTCTTCAATATTAAGTCTCACCATTTCATCTACAAGATCAAAAGCAATACATTTCCCTTGATCAAGGGGATTAAATTCATCAAATACAACATGCACTGATTCTTCAACTACCATTGATTTCTTGTAAAAGACCCTATAGTAGAGGTGGCAATGGGCCGGTTCGGCCCGCTAGGCCCGGCCGAACCAGCCCGTCTTCGAACCGGCCCGTAACCGTAAATAACCGGCCCGCCTTGAACCGTAACCTGAACCGGCCGATGGCCAGGCCGGTTCAGGTTCGAGAATTTTTTAAACCGTAACCGTGGAGGCCCGTGAACCGTGAGAAAACCGTTTGAATCGCTTAATCGAACCGGCGGGCCATAGAAAAAAAAATTAAAGTAGAAGGACCGACGGGCCGAACCAAAGGTTTAAACCGCCGGGTCGTCGGTCGTACCATAGCTGACACAAAACCGTGCAAAACCGTTGGGTTGGCCCGTGGGTTTGAACCGGCGGGCCATAAAACCGTACATTTGAGGGGATAAACCGAAAGAACCGGTGGGCCTTGGAAGCGGGCCTGGCGCGGACTAAGAGGAGAAGGCGGCCCGGCGGGCCGAAACCAGGGCCCAGCCCAGCGGGCCTGCTCTGACACAATCTGAATGGGGAATCTGGAGGGGCCCGGATTTCAAATTTTGAAACAGAATTTTTGGGGGGAGAAAAAATTCAAATTGTAGACGATTTTAACCCTGTGAATAGTAAAAAAAGGGTAGTTTTTGGGGGTAATTTGTGTCCAATAAAATTTTAGGAATTGTCTATAAATTGGAGGGAGGTGTGAAATTTTTTTTTTTACTTCTTTGCTCACTCTCTACTCTCTCACACTGTCTGAAAAATAATATTTAGTCATACTTAAAAAACTTAGTCGTAACTCTGTCGAAATTTTTTTTTTCACAAGCAAATATTTTTTTCCTACCAATTAATTTTTTCCTCCAAACCATATATACAATACATACCTTTTTATTTAAAAAAAAA
>CANUEY010031353.1:0-57900 GCA_948099555.1 Croton setiger
TTTATTTTTATAGTGAGTGGGACCCACAGGTCTGATTCAAATAAACCATGGTTCGATTCAAATAAACCAAAGGGTAATTTGGTCATTTTGAAAAAAAAAACGTTGACTTTTTCGTTGACTAACGGCAGAATTGGATGGAAGGACCTGAGAATATAATATTTCAAAAGTTAGGGACCCGATGATATAATTTCCAAAATAGAGGGATCTACGAGTTCGTTGCGCCAAATCTCAGGGACCCAAAAGTTATTGCCCCTTATTATTATTAGTAGTTCCAAATGAGTAATAATAGAACTGATTAATATTATCCCTTAATTCTAGTATTAAAAACACTAAAATTATACTAATATGTAAAAACTCAGGACTGATTAATATTATCCCTTAATTTATAATCCAATGCAATATTTCTAGTGCATGATGAGCCAGCTTTTTTATGGGGACCGATGTAGAAATATTTGATTTGGCCAAAAATAATCGAGTGGAAATTTTTGTCTAATAAAAAGATAATTATTATTCATATACCTACAATTTATATATATTTGTCATATTGTCATTAAATTCGTCGGTAAGAGTATACAAATTGAACATATGTATGTATCCATATAAGTGGTCCTTTCAACCTCACCACCACAGAAGAAATTTGTGAATAATGCATACCTATAAAAAAATTATCCAAAATTAATTTATTAAATATACTAATTTCTTTTCTGATCGTATATACTAAATATTAGTCGATTTTTTAATAACAAAAATTAATTTATTAAATATACTAATTTTTTTTCTGATTGTATGTACTAGCTGGTCCCGTTATATCTCTAACATCTATTTACTATCCAAATAAAAACAAGCACTAAAGGACATATATCACAGCTATACGTTCCATATCAAGATCCAACGGCTGATTATTACTTCAAAACATTTTTTGATTGTGGGGAATTTGGATTTGGTCAATTTACCATTAACAGATTGCCCTAGCAATGCTATTTTCATGGATGGGTCTATATGCTGGTCAAGATGGCAAACCAGTTCAAAGTTCAAATGTTTTTTGCATTTTTTAAAGCATTCTGGTGATATCATGTGGAGACATACTGAAAAATACCTCAAAGGTTATTAAGTTATGCAATTTGTTGTACCAAAGATGGTTGGATCTTCATGTCTAAACCCGGAAATGTCCCGTGTTGCTATAATCCGTTTACTGCGCAAAATTCTTGAATTTCCACACAACCCTTCGAGGTGTAGTCATTGTCATTTGGGTAATAGATGTGTCGGCAGGTCGAGTTCTCCAAACTTCCTCAGAATGTCTTTTGGTTGGAATAGTTTGCCATTTCTGATAATAGCCCAGCCTTCTACAACGGAGCATTCTACTATCTGGGACAAGAAGGAAATTTAGGTTTTTTACAAATAATAGAAGGAAGGTTACGTGGAAAGTTGTTTGAGAGCTAGAAAAGCCTTGGGAAACTACTATCTGTGTTCATCAGCGAGTCAGAAAAATGGGTTCGAGTTTTCAAGCTTGATCAATAAAAAATGGCATGGATAAAAGTCAGAAAGTTTGGGAAATTACATGATTTTTGTTAGTAGACAATCATCTTTTACTACTGCAGCACTGAAAGCCTCATGAATGAAGAACAAAATATATTTTCCTAGATTGCATAATCAAAGTATTGTTTTCTACTCACTAGACACTAAGCAGTACCATTCTTTCAAAGAAACGGATTCTGTGCTGGATTTCTACAGCACGAAGGAGCAATTACATTGTGCTTGGGTTCAAGTACCTCGCCTGGAATGAGGGCATGAGGGATTCAACAGTTATCTAACTCGTCAAATAAATTTGTTGTTTCTTTATTATTATTATTATTAACAGAGAAATTTGTTGTTTCATGGAATACTAAAAATTTTATGTTCAATGATTTTGATGAAAACAATTATCAAATACATATTGTACAAATAACCCTTGTTTTTAGTTGTGGGTCACTCCAAGAATCCAGTAAACTTACTGAGTGAACACTACAACCATAGAATCAGTTCCTTTTCCTCAGGATCACAATGTCTTATCATCTATATTCTTGGAAGTTGACGTGGCCTGTTGCTTGCGCATGCTCGACTGCCTCCTGAACATTTCAACAAAGTAAAAATGAAACTCTGCCATATGGGTAATTTGACTGAAAATTTAGGGGCAACCAAAAACATATCAAACATGAACTGACCTTCTGACCAATTACTCCAATTTGGCACACCCCACATCGCAGAGTAAAATTCGAAGTATCTGTGTAACTTCTTTTCCTGCAAGTGTATCAAAAAATTTTAAATGTACATCACAAAAAGAGTAGCAAGTTGGCAACAGGATCTAAAGAATGCGAACTGCAGGAGTGAAGACTCAGAATCTAAAATTTGTTCATAATGATGATACCATATGGACATGCATAATTCTTGTTTTTCTTCTTAACAAGATCAAATAGCAAAGCAAAAGATAATACCTTTGTTGCTCCTTAACAAGATTAAGAGCAAGTCCCTCAGCTGGTCCAATTGTTCTATCCTTTTGTACAGCAAATATGGTTTGATCAAACTCCTCTGGAGCTCCTTCAAATGGAGACATCTAACAAATGCAACACCAAAAGGTGCCAATAAATTAATGGTAAGAAGTGGAGGGAACAGAAAGAAATTACTAGATGATTGCATTACAGACTACAGCAGGAATAAATATAAGCAATTGTTGTTAAATTTCTGCAATTCATGAACTCAACTTTAAATTACTCTGTTAACATTGCCGTATTATGCCAAACTTGTCAAATGTAATGAATTATTTTGCATAGGTTGCACAAGTCTATTTTCAACCAGGATATGACATTGCAAGCAAGTAGAGACATATTTCTAAAGCTCATTAATCTTTCATCAATAACATCCTTCTTAATGAAGCCTCATTTAAAAAAAAAAAAAAAAGGGGAAATGAAACGCCATACAGCTAAAGCATCATAATGCAGTCCATCATAAATCAGCATCACCCTTTCAGAGTACTTCCTGTCCTGTCAACATGGGAGATAAGTGGTGAAGCCACTAAAAATTTTGATACTGCAAATAAAAATACTGGCACAAATACATCAATGAGTAATCCTGACCTGACCATACAGATCACACCGTGTTGTTTGAATATCATAGGCAGCAATTTCACGTCCATAATAATCAGCTAAAATGGAAAGCTCAATCGCACCTTCAAAGACAGCTTGCAAAATCAGCAAAATAGCAAATAAGGACCCAACACAAGCGTTGCTTGTGTTGAAATATGCATGAAAGCAAATAGAACTTTTGGATTGTCTTATAAAAAATGGACCAGAGGTTTATGTACAACAGCATCACACACATTTAACAGTTTCGCTTTTAATCATTTTCTTGGGTGCCAAACAGAGAAACAGTAAAACCGGGTAGGAAGAATAATTATCCAGTAAATGATGCCTACATTGCAATTTTAGGAGTTAAAGAGTCACGAGTCAGAATTAATCATAAATGCATTCAAGTCTGTGAAGATCATGACATACTGAAAACTTATCTCCTGAAACAAAGAAACAGCTAAAAGGTGCTCTAAAAAATCAATTATTGATCTCTATATGAGATTCTCCAGCCACTGATGTATTGGCAACCATCATAAATTTTAACATGGAGCAAAATATTTTAGTCTATTCTAACATGGTTTATAGAGATATCACCTCTGCCCTCTGGTATAGCAACAAAATATCAAACTCAAAAGGTTTTAACAACCATGAAAACATGAAATCATAAGGTTCCCCAACAAAGTTGTAAAAATGAAATGCATCTTATGCTAGTAGCAGGAAATTTAGTTGCTACTCAATGAACTTATGAATAAAAATTCATGCCTTAGAAATAAAATAGTATAATTTGCTAGCAGGGAACAAGTTCATTAGATTCAGCAGCTGCTTCACGTCAATATGCTGAATAACTAGTCTCAGTTTTGAAAGACCCCAAGTACAAATCCAACATGAAAAAAGTGTGTACCTCCCCATTTGTCAGAGTCAAGAATCCACGCGCAATACTCTTGGTTTGGCTTTCCGAGAAATGCTTCATTATACTTCTGTGGATCGCTGGCTACTGTTGCAGCAATAACCTTAAAAGAAAAGGTATTGAAGCAAAGAATATCAAGGAACAAAATAGAAATACGCAATTAAGTAAATCAAATTGGAAAGAAACGTAAAAGATGAATTGTCCATAGAAACCGTCTTTTCATTCTTGAAACTGCAATTATTTCATCATTTGTTTTATTCAGGATCATTAATTGCACATTAGGATGAAAATCCATGACTTAGGTTTGTAACAAATAATGCATGACAGGGTGATAATTGATGACCAACACTTGGATGACTAGAAAGGTCACAAGTCCAATATTGCGTAAAAACAAAGATTATTAATCAACCATCCCTGCGGTCACAAATTTTCTTCCACAAAATCATGTGTGCATTTATGTTTACTTATCCAAGTGGCACTTGCTTTTCACAAAAGATTAAAAGAAAATTAAGCTAAGAAAATAAAAAGCAGTTATTGTAACCAAAAGCAAAACTTTATATATGCAATGCAAAAAACCAGATATTGGAAGATTTAAATAAAACTACTAAATTGAATAAAGGAAATTTTGCAAAACTTTCAAAAAATCAAAATCAAAACTTAAATTTAAGAAACTGCATTAAAACTTGAGAATAAAGTAAACCCGAGTGGTTCATATGAAAGTGGCCTAATAATGAAATAATTAAGAACAGCAAGTGTGATAGATACCTGTCTCAACTCAGGAGCTTTATGTTTGTCATGATCCATAATATATCTGTACATTACAATAAAAATTGAAATAAACCAATAGTCTAGCAAATTGATCTCAAAATTCAATTGAATATAAGAAGTGAATTACAATAGAAGTTTTAGAGTCTAGAGTTTACCCAACAGCATTGAACAGACAACTGTTATCTGAGGGAATTACCCTTCTAACAATGGTGCCTTCCATGCTTTGGATAAAAACACCTGAAACAATCAAGATTGAATTAGCTATAGTGGAATTATAGTTCAACCATTGAATAGTAGTTTCACTTTCCATATATCTATATCCGTTAAGCAACTATAGAATAAACTCAAATTTGACTATCTAGATAGAATTTCTTTGACACAAGTAGTTTAACACCTTTCAAAAATGGTTTTAAATGGAGGATTAAAATAGAAAAATTGCAGTAACGTCAATATTATAATTGCAAAATTGTAAAGAAAAAGGAAACCCAACACCAACAAATAATTAAACATTACGCTAATGGAGACAAATTTAATAAAATCCCAACTCCAAGAAATCAAATGGCACCAGAATATACACAACGAGCAAAAGAAAACGCAATTACAAACAGTTAATCAGGAAAATAAAATGAACAAATAAAACCCAATACAGAGTTCCACAAGCAAAACCCACCTAGAAACAGCAATTCAAAAAACAAAAAAGGAATTTAAAAAAAAAAAAACCAGAAAAATTTAACACTAACTGAATGTGGGGAAATATTTCTAGATCTAAGGGATCAAGATAACTTTTATTGTAAGCAAACCCAAAAAAGTAAAAATACAGAGACAAAAAGAAATCAGGAAGCAAAAAAAAAATTGTCAAAAAATTAATCTTACGGTCTAATTTGAAATGAGTAGGCGAATGCGAGAAATAGAGGAGAAGAAGAGAGTTCGTTGAGTTTGGCTTATCTTTTTGGGTATGGATTAATATGCAGGAAAAAAAAATTAAGAAAAATAAATAAACAAATGTTTAGTTTCCCATTTTAAGGGTTTGTTTGAGTGATGTCTGATTTTTTGCCCAAAAGTTTTTATTCTTTCAATGCTACTGTTGAATTTGATTCATACTGCTATCGTGTCGTGTGCAGGTACATTTTGCCGGATTATTCGGGTGATGATCCTCTGCGTTTGAGTGTATTGTTTTCTGCAGTTTGCTAATATCTGTTCCACACGTGGCTGGGACCTTCTCCCAATCATCAATTTATCCATGTAAAACTTTTTATTAACTTGTCCTCCAAATTTAGATAATTTAATCAATTTCTTCCATTTTTTAATTCTGAATGTAAATTTAAATATTCACCTAATTCATTTCAATTTAGGGATAAAACTCGAACTACACTCTGTGCAATGAACAGATTAAATAATTTGATAATTAATATATATTTTATTAGTGATTTATTTACTTGCTTTTCTTTATTTGCTTATATGCAATCCAAACAATAATACTCATAGAATAAAATAGTTATAAATAATAAATATGAATATCTATTCAAAAAGAAAATATACATTCATATTATAAACTAAAATTATATTAATGTTTTTTAAATGAAATATATAAGTTCAATAATATAAAAAAGAACAATATATTATTATAATTTCAAATAAAAATCGAAAATACAATAATAAATAATTATAACGTATTGTTTGAGGGTAAACTTCGTGTATTAGTATAAGAAATTAATTTTCAGACTATTATGTATTTCAGTTAAAATTCAAAGAAAAATAAAATAAACAATATTATTATCACTGTGTAATTCTTTAAACTTAGATATTTAGGAGGAATTTGAAGACTGTACATGCACATTAATTCTTAATTGTTTTATAATTATTGTTTCCAAACATAATAAATTAAGGGGCGATTTATAGGGGTAAAAAGAGATTAACTATTACATGATTAATTTGAGAGTAGAAATAAAAGGTATTAAAAGGCTAAAAATACAAAAGGGATTACACCATTAAAAATTTATTACCCCATAAATAGTTATCCCTGTAAAATTTACAGGAGTAACATATACCCTTTTACTTATTACTCTCATACCAAACGCCTCCTAAGAAGAACTAATAAAACAATTTCTCAAAAATTAATTTTTTTTAAATGTTTAAAAAATACAACTCTTGAAATATTAAATATAATTTTTTATGTCTTTCATTTTATTTTTAAATGATCTCTCAAAATCCAATTTCCATTTACATAAGCTAATAAAAACACTACCAAGTAACAACTGAGATTTAACACGAATTTTTATTTTACTCCATCCTCAATTTTTGTCAATTTTCAACCCCTAATCACTTTAATAATCCTCCACATAGAATTGTGCCCTACATCTAACAACATCAGCAATAATTCACCAATAGTACTTATACATTAGACAGAGCAACATTAAAGGAAAGCCATTTCTCCAAAAAATAATAATAATTTAAAAAAAATTAAAGGAAAGCCAACCTAAGTCGAATTTTTCACCCTCTTATTTGCCTAACCCAATTTATTAAATTCAAGCACTTTCTGAAGGTAGTTAGACCAGCTCACAGATGAAGCCAGAGTTCAAGCATTCAGGGAAGTTGGGCTATGCATTCAATTTCAATCTTTGCATCCAATGGCAATGCTGCTACCTGATATGTTGATCGAGAAGGAAATGGTGCTGGAAAATCTGCAACATAAACCATACACAGTTCAGCATCTATCAGTTTAACAAAATTCTTCTTTTTCTTATTTTCCACCAAAAATAACATTTATTTTATGGAACTTTTCTTCAATAACCAACATTCTCATAAAACTTGTTTCAGAATAATTCTGGCTCTTCACCTCAATCAGCCAAAAAAAGGGGAAAAAAAAATTCTCATGGGCACATACATGATGAAATACTTAAAAGGATGCAAGTATGAGAATGTTAATCAGTCAGAAAACTTCTTGTGTTTTAATTTACCGATTAACAAGTGATATGTCATGTCTTAAAAGCATAAATAATGAGAAGTATCAAAACTCTTAAGCTATATGTGAAGAATTGAGTGTTCAGCAAATAGCAAAAGTAGCATTCTGCTCTGCTGTCCAGCCTAAATTTTGCACCAGCTCTGTGCTAGATTTATATAGTGTGTACTAAAAAAGCGCTCTTTATCTTTAGTTAATTTCCTATGAGTGAACTCTATTTGTAGCTTTACATGCCAAGTTCGTTTCGCCCAAATAATATATATATATATATATTCAATCAAACTCACATTTTGCGTAGATTTCATTCACTTTTTTGAAATCCTTCAGGTCAGCCAGCCTGCAAAGAACAAAAATGAAATGGAGATGGCTGGGTCATTCTGTTTACATTTCATAATACCATCAAGCAAAAGTAAAAGGAAAGACTTACATAATTGTTGTCTTTACAACAGAGGAATAGTCAGCTCCACTAGCTACTAATATTTCACCCATATTTTTAAGCAGCTGTAAATTTCAAAAAACAAAAATCCATCAGTTATAAACAATTTCTACAGCTGAAAAACCATAAAATCATCAAAAGTAATTTCATGCTCGGCTAAGCTAACCAACATAATAGAGCTACAGGAAATAGCATCAGGCCATCAAAATTACGGAATAACACACACATATTACAAAGGCAGCTAACCAGGAAAACTTAAGAAGGAATAGCATTTCATATAAAAGAAATGTCAAAATGATATCTAAAACTGGAGAAGAATACCAAGGAAACTAAAAATTATTACAGATTGGCATATGTTAGCAGGAAAAGAAATCAATTACAGAAAGTGGAGTATGAGTGTATGGGGGGGTGTGTGTGTGTAGAAAGAAAGAATGTTTATGGGCAATATAAGAAAAGACTAATCCCCTTTTCGGAATAAATGAATTCCACAAACTTTTGCACATGTTTGGAAACTTAACAAAATATGGATTTAGATTCTAAAAATTGAATTCTTGGGATTGTTCTTAATTGTCTCGATTCTACAAAAGTTGTTAGAAATTGAAAATGAATTCTAGAAAATTACACAGCCAAACTTTTCACACCTAATCTGCCATTTTCCAGTCTCCATTTTGGTTATTTTTTAAAATTTACATATTTGTTCCAAATATGAATTCTTAGAATTCAGTTGAATTCCAAATTTTAAGTTAAACATTCCAAACTTAAAAAACTTCACTTACAAATGAATTCCACACTTATGAATAATTTGTTCCAAATAGGCCCTAACTATATATCCATTCATGCACTTCCTACAACATATTAACCAAGGAAATTAAACTCCACCCTTTCAAATCCATTACTACTTCCACAGATTTGTCACTGCTAACAAAATTTTTCTTCAGCCAATTTCCTTGGCCATTCAACACATGTCAAATATCAGTTGTGCTTTTATATATACAGTCTGAAATCCAAACCATGAATATAAGTAACCTAACCGATGTCACTTGGTTATAAAGCATGTGGAAAAAAAAAGAGCACTAACCTAAGTAGGCTCGCATCTTCAGATGCCTAGTTGAGCATTTGAAAATACGTGACAAACTGATTTCCACTCTTTTTCATCCAAAAATAAACAAATATCTAACAGTTTGTAAGGCTTGCCAAAAGTTAGCTTATGTACCTGTTCTGTCTGATCCTCAACACTATCAGAGATGAACTTCCCAGTCTGGAACAAATTACACAGAAACAGAGTGATTGCAGATGAGAAGAACTATATCTTCACTATTCAAGAAAAGAAATAACGGAATGCTATCGAGCAAGTTTTTGAAATGACAATGACATGTACCTCTGGAATAAGACCTAAAACCCCGGAAACAAATAGAAGGTTGTTGGATTTGATTGCTTGAGAATATGGTCCTAACGCAGCTGGAGCCTTCTCAGTCTTAACAGCTTCCTTGCTAGCTGAAATACAAATACATGTTTCTCAAATTCAGGCATCATAATAATCAAAGCCTAAGACGTGCATACCATATAGAATGAGATAATAGATCTAATGTAAGAATACAAGCCCAAAACACATGCTCTAAGTTAGCTTGTAGTCAGTCATTTCTTTTCATATCTATGCATCGACTTATGATTTCTTCTCCTATGTCCATTCTTTCACCTGCAAGCTACTTTCTTCTTTTATCCCTCCCTCTATGGACTAAAATATACTTGAGAATTCTACAATTTTGATTATAAAAATATCAATTTGTAAGTCAACACTCAACAGTACCAATTATATAAAATTAATGTCACGATTTGATGTTAAATATGTTTGGGAAAGCATAAAGTTATTACTTCAATAATTACAAAATTAAAGAGTAACGAATCCAGAGAACAAAAAGAAAAAAAAAAAGTTAAATGACATTGTGCTCCTACTATAAAAGCAATTCATTATTGATTTATGGTTCAATTTCTCGTTTGTATATTCAAAACTACAGCAATTGCTCAATCCAAAAATGAAAGCATATAAAAAGAGCAGAGTTAGTTACAAGCAGAAGAGAGGGTGCTTAATGAAGCGAAGGGAGGAGCGCGTGATCGGCTGGAAGAAGAAGAAGAAGAGCGCCAGAAACTGGTGCCGACAACTGAAGCGCAGCCGATTGCTAGCGGAGCCCGTGGAGGAATAACTCCTGCCTTCATCAATGGGACATTGAAGGGTTTCAAAGCACACCAGGCCATTCTCTTTTTTCTCCTTTTTCTTCTGTTTCTCTTCTCTTTTTTCTTTTTTAGTGAGTTTGGTGAGGTGAGGTCGTATTCTTATCCCGGCAACGGTGGGAAATGGTAATGGCAGTGGCTATTTGGTAATTCTATTTTTGAAATACGAATCCTTGGGTTTTCCCGTTTCTAGTTCTCTTCTAGCTTCTGCGTGACGTGTGACTGATTTAATTTTTCGGTTTTCGCATTCGCACGTGTGGAAGTTATTTTTTTAGGTATTTATATAAATAGTAGGATTAATAATAATTTAATCCCTCTATAATTTTATATTAGATAAATTCATTTCTTTATTTTTAAAATTATTTTTTTAATCCTGTATTATTTTTCTTAGACTTATGATCGTTCTGTCAATTTAAACTGTTAAATTTTTATAGTATCGTACAAAGAATCAATAGAATGGAGAGAGATTTAATAAATGGCAAAAATATCTCTACACGTGTTGAATAATTGTTTATAATTAAAATAAAAATTTAGAAAATTTTCACATGAAATAGAGTTTTGTCATCGGAGAAGCAAATATTAAGTGACGGTATACTCCGATTATCAGAAAATCGAAAAAAAGGTCCGAAAACATAAAGTTTAACACCATCATCTTCATCGAATTGCAAGGAGTTCAAAAATGTAAACACATTCAACTGATCGTACTTAACCACACCAAAAAATCACCATTTTTATTTGAGTTTCTATCGGAAAATTTTGAAAATCCAAACACTCAACCAAAACTCAAAATATACACATCAAATGGAAGAAAAAGAAGAGGAGAACGATGATTTTCTTTGTCATTGACTATCTCCAACAACAGTGAACTAGCTCGATGACCTTTGTCAACAGTGAACCAGTTTGACGATCTCCAGCAAGTTTTGAAGCAGTTTTGTGAAGTTTCGGATGTCAATGAAAAAGATCAAGCTCTCCATAGACAATAACACTTCCCAACCTCAACTATAGTGGATCATATGAATTCGCATGGAAAAATGGTAAAGAAGCAAATCAACATTTTGAAATTCAAAACGGAGTAACACATGAAAAATGGACAGCTGATTGTGTTTTCTGATTTTTAATGATGTAGTTTTTGTACCTGATCGGTGGTGGCTTCAATCTAACATCGAAGCGTCAGAAATTGACACATTTATTTTGTATTAAAATATTTTTTAAAATTTCTTAATTTATTATTAATTTGGTACATGAGTGATCTCATATATACATATCTGGTCTAAACAAGCATTTTCTAAACAAGAAAATGTTGGGAATGAAACAAATGTTGTCTACAAGAAAAACTGTCGGGCTTGAAACAAAGAAGCGTGGAATCAATGAGATGTTATAGTCTATCAAAATTGAAAACAACGACACTAAAAAATGACTGCCCAGAAAGATGGATGGACAATAGGTAGGTAGAATGCTTCAAACTTCGAATTGGTTGAAGGTGGAAATGATAAGGAATACAACAAGAAGTGATTGAGAATGGCCAAAAAATATCAGCCACGATGAAAATTGAATATACTTCAAGGTTTTAAGGTTAAGTAATTAATGACAAGGTTTGAGAAATTATTGAGAATTCTTAAGGCATAGAGATTGTAAGTACAAGTGTTAGAACTATAAAAATAGATGATTATTTCAAATCAAAAAGTAACCACCCAAATTTGTTTAGTTTCCAATTACCATCTTAAACAAAACTTTCTTTCTACGGATTTTATAATTTGGAAATATATTTTTTACTGTGCAAAAAATTTAAAAATAGTAAAAAATAAAAAATATTATTTTCATGATTATTAAACAATAGATTATGATATTTACTGCAATAACTCTTTCTATATTATAAATCCATTTATGCATTGTATCAAAATGTCAATAATTTAGACTCTCAATTTAATTATTGATTCATTTTCTTTGTTAAAAGCTAGTTGAGGTCAGTATTAATTTTAAATAAATAAAATCAATGACAACCTACATCACCACCATTCCACCGGATCCCATGCTACCTCACAATCGCCGCTCCCCCATGCATCTAATTAGCGAACTGATGGTATCAGTAGACAGCGCCTGATGAGTCTTCTAGTAACAATAGCATCGTCGCTTTGTGGCTGGAATAAAGGTTAATCACACGAGAAAACTACTGAAAACTCCATCCCCACCGTCGAAAAATCGAAGTTGCAGTACTCGATTTCTTTGCAAGGGTTGAAAATCGATTGGCTTCGAGTTTCCATCGACTTACGGAAATGTGATTTTATTTTTCAAAAAAAAGTCAGACACCTCTTCAAACGACGATGCTAGAAGATGAAGATCGGCGTCGATTTTAATTTTATTCGAAACCAGAGTTTTAAGGTGGTTGTCGATCGAAAATTGATGGAATCCGGTCGCAAACTTGATTCCGTTGAGTTTCCAAGGGGTCGGTGGTAATGAAATCGTTCGAAAACATGACTTTTGTTGAGTTTCAGGCCTCACAAGAAAAATGTGGTCGCCGAATTTGTGACCAGAATGTCACCGGAAAAATTAAACTTGTAATAAAAAATAATCTCTGTAGCTATTATTTTTAATTTTTTGTTTGATGATGAATTGGAAAGTCAAAAACATTTAGTTTAACAAATTATATATATCACAGTCCATTGCAAATACAATTTCTACACATTGGACAACTCCCATTTCTACTCAACCATTTATCTAGACAGTCCAAATGAAACAAGTGCCCACAGTGAGGAACCTTTCTTATTGAATCCCCATCTTTAAAATCCTGCACATGCGGACAACAAACTCTTTATACATAAGTATTGCGTCCACAATATTAATTTATTTTTGAAGTACGTACCTGCAAACAAATGGAACAAGAAACCTCTTGACGTTCATCAAAGTTGGAACCAAGTTGGAATTTTAGGTGAGGAAGCATTTGAATGCAATTCTTGGACAGCCCTCTATTTCCATTTGTATCATATATGTCTGAAATTTCTCTATAACTGCTTTCCAATGCACTAATCTGATCAAACATAATTATAACTGCTTCATCATAAGTTCCAATTACAGTAAATAAGTTTGTTTATAAAAAATTACTTTTATTACTTACTTGCCATTGATAAGCTTTTAGCACTGCTGGACTTACCCATTCCATGAAGACCTTCCCATTCACCAAGCTATAAAGCAAAGCAACCTGTAGAACAATATATCCAAAATACATTTAATGCGTAGCAGTATTGTTTTTTCATCATTGGCTAAAATCAATCAAAAATAGAAACAGAAATTGGCCCACTCCTAATAAAACCTTACCATGATGTTACAAGCCAGAGAGTCAATAATAAGAAAATGGCCTTCCCCCTTTATTTCAGACTTTCTTAACATGCATTAATAATAGAGAAATAATAACTGAAATGAATAATTTATTTACCTTAGACAGTGGCTCACCGTCAGCAAGTGATTCAAGCAATTGAACGGCAGTGATTGCACCTGTAACAGCTCCTACTGAAGAACCATGAAGAAACCCAGTTTCTGTCGTCATCCCTTTCATGGCTCCTACTATTGTTCCCACTAGAGCTCCTCCTACAAAAATATATAGATTGTAGATAAACAGTGGTAAGTAAGTTTATATTTATGGGCATTTTGCAGATTGATATGAGAGAATGAGAGACAAAATGGGATGCCCATATGTACCTAAAGCAAGAATACAAGTGAAAGTAGCAAAAACAGCTTTCTTTATAATTCTAGTAAAATACCCATTTCTAAAACATTCAATTGCTTTAAGAGCTCTTATAATACCAGAAAAACGATTGTTTATCATTTTGGTATATATGTATGGTATTTGAAAGAAGAGAATTAAGCAAAAAGCAAAGCAAAGGAAGAAGTATTGTATTGCAATGAAAGAGTGGGAAAGCAAGATTGTTTTATAAATACTAGCAAGCAATTTGGCATTTAAGAGGGGTACCCCATCACATTGATACACCATATTTATAGCAACTTGAAATAGAGCAAAAGATAATGTCACTTCATTCTAGAGAAATCATTAAGAGAATAGCACTTGAAGATATTTACATGTTCCGGAAGATATGAGAGGGAGAGATTTGTTATTATTTTCATAAATTTCATTTCAAAATATACTTATATTCTAGAGAAGTCATGTTGATTGGCAAAGATTATTGGGTGCATTTTTTCAATTTCATTTGAGTACAATTAATTATTTAATTAATATTATATATATACTCATGCTAGTCAAATACTCACTCTCACACCTAAACTAGGTGAATGTAAGAATGGAAAAATATGCCGTTCGAGTTGACAGGTGAGGATTGCACATTATATTCGCTCGCGCTCCTGTCGTTCTTATTGCAACGTGGGATAGTAATATTAAAACCCAGTAATTGATAAATTAAGCTTCGGAGTAATTAAATTAAATACTACAAAATACTAATCAAGGCCTACATCATTTATTTGCATGCCATATCTAAGGAAGCTAACGATAGAAGCCAACATCTCTTTCAAGTTACTAATACTACTACTCCTATCTACTAATAATAAAAGCTGCAAGCACATAATTGGCAACTCAGTACTGCAAGGGCGCCAAAGCCAATGAAAAAACCAGGTGCTATAGTAGAAACAATGGTTGGTTGGTTAGAATGCTTCTGTGGGCTTTGGTGGGCGAGAGACATGATTTTAAAACGATACACACAGTTGGAAATATGGACATTTTGTTAAGATAGGGCAGCAGGTGGTCCTCTTTTTCTTTTGCATTAATTATTGATAGCAACTAGCTTTCTTTCTTTCTTTCTTTATTTCTCTAATCTCTGTTAGTTTTCTATTGTATCCATCTTCTTCTGTTTGCTTATCTAAGGACATTATACTAAAACAATAATACTTTCACTACTAGTAGTTCCTTTGTATTTGGTTAGTACCCACGACAAGAAATGGGTGACTTAGTGATTAAGGCATAAACTCTCTTTCCGAGATTTTGAGGTCCGAGTTTGATCTTCATCATTCCTCCTCCCCATCATGTAACTATGAAAAAATCTTGATTTTGTTTCTTACAATTTATGCATTCAAGTAAAGCCTCATTTCTTAAATGCAGCTTTTGGTTGAGCATTATATTGCTTAACTGATGTTAAAAAATCTGCATCCATAATAATAAATATGGAACTTAAAATCATTCACTAAACAACCATGAAAATTAATTATTAATGGGGTTTGTCAAAATTATTACTATTAATAAATCCTTGTCTAATGTCTATGTTTAGCTCTAAAACAATTAATTACCCATTAGCGGTTTCGGCTGGCTCTAGGTATGAGCAATTGTAGAATAATTAATTTTCATATAATGGATGGAAAAGAAAATCTTCAATAAAATGAGATTAGTAAGGAAATGGTATTTATAATTATATAGAATCAGGAAAGGAAGACGGAAACGATGTAAAGTAGGTTACCCACTTGAAGACATTTATGAAGAGCTAGCTAGCAGGAGTAACAGATTACAGCTCATCTTACTCTTCAGTCAACTAACTCCACTAACAGACTAAGCTCTCTAAATTAGTATGTATTGAGAATGTAATCCCATATCAAAAATTTATTGGTTTTGTGCAAGGTGGTCCATCACTTCACGTACGTGCGTTGGTTCGCAGTGACGTAGCCAGCCCCTTATTTAGGGGGCTCGGATGTTCTGGTAGCTATTTGAATCGGAGGCGGGCGGCAAGAATGGCGGTGCGGCGTCCTTTTCCTCCTCTTCTTTTTTTCTTTGCCGGAAAAACAAAGAATGGTTTGCTTTTGTTTCGATTTGAACCTACTCAAAATAATGTCGTTTTAAGACAAAAAAAAAATCATTTAATGAAATGTATTGTTTCACATCTTCCTCATTCTTTCTGTGTCATTATGTCCTAATTTATAACTTGGAAATTTCAATTCAATGGAACCACTGACTCACAGCTATAGACTAAGGAGAATGAGATTTCCCTTGGCTTTTGTCGGGGTCGTGTAATATGATCACAACACACTTCCTAACTTACCGAACCAATTCTTCCTCAAGCAACATCTTCTTTAGTCCTTGCATAATGCCCTATTCGCTATTTTGGTTTGTGTGTTCAATTGTGGGTGAGCATCAGAAGCAAAATGGAGAGTGATGCCCAATTCTTCACACATATCCTGAAACTCATCACTTTCAAATTGTGTTCCGAGGTAGTCCAAATTTCCACATTACTGATTCTTTAAAGAACTTGACAATTCTGACAGTAATGATAGTTTCTTTCATTTTTTCTTTATGTGGTTGGCCACGACGAGGAGGGGGCTTAGTTCCTCCCTACTAGCTTCTCCGCCGATGAGGAGGAGGTTCGGGCTCCCCCTGCCCCCTTGCCTATGTCCTTGTGCACTCGCATGGCATGGTACAAAAAGATATGTAGAGGTCCTATATATTAGCAAAAATTCCTTCATCATCAGCGGGTGCAATCAAGATGAAATATTTTGTGATTCATGTTGATTGGCTTCATTTTTAAATTTAGTAAAAAAGAAATATTATTTTTTTCAATATGTAATCAAGTAATTATAGACTGATTAAAATTTACCAGATGAAACAATCATTTGTATTATTTGAAAATTTTTATGTTTTTGTTTGTTTGACCTCCAAATCGTTTTGAGTAGAACTAAATTGGGCTTAATTGTTATATGGGCCGAAGTTAGCTACTTAACTCGTGAGCATCCAGATGCCCAGAATATCAACTTTCCGTCTTCATTTCGTATCAATCCAACGCCAGAGATCCGACAAAACACAAACCCGGAACGTTGTTTTTGCTTGTTTTTCATATATGTCTAACAAATTTTTAAACTGTTAATTATTGTGATTGAGACACAGAGAACCTACAGAAGATTTTTCACATCATAAGGTAATCAATTCCACATAATTATATGAAATTCTTTTCCCTGCTTGTTTTGCATTTTTTGTGCCATGTTTTCACCTATTTTCTTCCCTGTTAAGACAAATTTATGGTGCTGGATATTGAATTTCCTTTACGTTTTTCTAGAACAGTCAATTATGATGAATTTTAATTTGGTTTAGCTGGATTTGATATTTGATGACATTTAATTTTGGGCAATTAAGGAGGCATATATTATGATGATATTGCATTAACATACAGAAATGCAAGGAGAAAAATGAGGAACAATGGAATATTTTGAAATTACTTTGTGGCTAATTTTCCTAGCTTACTAGTCTTGTTTGTGTTTGTTTTTTTTTTTTTTAACTATCTGTGTGTTGCTTATGTGTTGGCTTATGCAAAAGGTTGTAGTGTCTTATTTCAAAGAATGCAGAAAGATTCTGGTGAGTGTTGAAAATGGATTACACTGATGTGTTTGAGAATGTTTTGATTTTTTATCCTCGTGTCAGATCGAATTTCTGTTAATGTAAAGCTTAAATGATGTAGTACATTCCTTAATTTTTGTAAAACCAATACTTTAGACATTTTGTAATTTTTGTGATTTTAAAGTTATATAAAAGGGTCGATGAACTCATTTAAGTCGAAAGCGTAGCAACAAAAATGAAATTAGAGAGTGTTTTTGTTGGTATTTTTTTGCCTTTGAATATATGTATAAATACTGTCCAGCTCTCTTTATTGTTTCCAAGCATTGGATGAAATTGAATCGCTAGTTGATAAATTGCTTGAGATTCTTATGTCAAGGATTGAATGATGAAATCTAGTTCATCTGTCCTCTGTCAACATATATGCATTGTATCAATGGGTTTTTATCTAACTTTTGTTGTTTGAAAGTTATCAAAAGATGGATTTGGGGGTTTCCGAGACAATTGGAGAAGAAACGAGTCATCCTCACAGAAAATGTGGTTCCACATCTGCTGGAAAATTGGATAACATAGTGAGTGATAGAGAATTGCAAGCTGAAGGTAGCATTCATGCAACCTATGTGGCTCCTGAAGAATTGCAATCAGTTTCGAACCAGCTGGAGGAAAATGGGTCTTCCGTGTTGCCTGATGATTGTAAAACTGAGAATTCAGGATCCCATCATGACAAAGTCCGGTTAATTCCAACAGAATCTAATTATGATCGAGGGAATTCACAGCCTCCATTTAGAAAAGGAGATTGTCAAGGTGAGATGGATGAGTTAAATGGCAGTCATTTTCATAAATCCTCCCAATTTATGACAAAAACTTCCCTCGATGAAAGAGGAACTGAAGATTCTACTCATTCACAGGAGTCTCCTCTAACAGTTGATGACAAGCTAACAGAGAAAATGGAGGGAAAATCTGACATAGATAAGTTAAAAGCTAATCCCGATGATGAGGAAATGAATATGTTTGAAGATAAGACGACTGAGCTGGAGACTGAACCTAAGAACAGAAACTATCATTTAAGGAGCTCCCCAACTGCAACTGAGAGGTTGGAGGTGGAACATTCTTATTCGCATCCGAATTTTTCTGGAGACACTCCCAGATATTCAGCATCACCACCAAAGCTACAAGAAATGTCAGTTTCACCTGAGAGGTCTCTAAAGCTACGGCAGTCTCCCAATGGCCATGGGTTGCTGCCTTCTCAAGAAGGAGCCATAGAGCCAACACAACCTCTGACATCAAGTAGACGTTTAAAGTCTTCTCGTGAAAGGTCAAGCAAACACAGATATAAACAATCTTCATCACGTACAAGTCCTGATCAGCCTAACAAAGTTCCTACTCAGGATCATTTATCTACTAAGCAAACTGCTGCACCACCACAGAGGACTCGGCACAAGAATAGTTCTTCTCGGAAACGTAAATCGTCATCACCAAAAGTCCACAGTCCACCTAGAAAATATGGAAGACTGGAGAGAGAAGTGTCACGATCACCTGTTAGGCTAAGGGATTCATCTTCTGTATACAAGAAAGGTCATCGCGGCAGATCTCGAGCAAGGTCCCCATATATGAGAGACCACCACAGATCCTCAAGGTAAACATATTGTGTCTTTATATTTATCACCATAGTCAAATACACACATGCTCCAACACTGACCATGTGTAGCTGCAGCTTTTTTATGGCATACTGATTTCATTATTTTGGCTTTAGGGGGAGATATTCTCCAAGCCACAGATTTTCTCCGGGATATCAGTCTACTTACTCTCCTCGACGTAGACCTTGGGTTCCTCCTCCCAATAGGAGGACTGGGTTGGGGAAGCCTGGAAACAATCTATTCATTGCAGGGTTTAGCTTTTTGACAACAGAACAAGATTTAGAATGGAAATTTTCTAGGTTTGGCCGCGTACAAGATGTTCGAATTGTGCGAGATAAAAGGTAATCTTCTAATTATGTATACAGTAATACTGATGATATAGCTTTTAGACAAATCATGCATGTCCCCACTATCTATTGACAAAGGGCAAAACTAACTTGCACAATCCACATGAAGTTGTATGTCATGTTTTTGGACCACTAGTGTCAAATATGTAGAACCATGTAGCATTGTCCTTAACTAGCAGCAGAAGACCATTATGTAATTTCTTTTTTGTATGTAAAGGTCAGGGGATTCTCGCGGATTCGGGTTTTTATCGTTGGAAAGGGATGAAGATGCAGATGCAGCAATTAGAGGCCTCGATGAGACTGAATGGAATGGCAGAATTATCCTTGTTGAGAAATCGAAATCTCATTGAAGTATCACATCTTATGAGAAGTCATGTCAGCCCTATCTAATTTTTCCAGTATTTCTTTTATGTTTGGTTTTATTACACATTTTTGCTTTTTAATTATCATCATTGTTATTTAAGAATGATCATCAGTTTACAGCTGATGTAATATGATTTCTTACCAAAGTTGTCCACTACTACAGTTGCGGTTTAGGAAGAGCCTAAGTTTACTTCCCATTTAGGTTAGCATAGTTTTAGAAACTGATTCAAATAGGTTATATCTGGAATGGGTCGGTCTGCTGTCTTAAGAAACAGAGTACAGATCTGATAATGACATAGTTAAGGTATAACTGGTAGTATTTTATACACTCAATTACACATATATTATGCTGATTCTTGTTGTAGTGGGAATGTGGGAAAGTTGATGTAAAAGTTAGTTGATGTAAAAGTTTTATCGGTATTTAATTAGAAATATTCAGATTTCTGAATTCCGAGGTTATCTTTCCGATACTTATGTCTGTTCCACAACAATCTTTTTGATCTAACTCTTATTTGTTGATATTTTCCTAACACTGGATACTTCCCTTGTGTAAAAAGTGGTGGGGTTCCTAATGATGGATTATGTATCTACACATACATACATCAGGATCAAGATTCACAAATCTTGTAATATAAACGTATTCTAAATAGTAGTGGTATAAATTACATTAAATTAAGTTCTAAACTATAGTCTATATTTTGGTAACATCTCTTCTTTTTGTTTTGTTTGGAGGCAAATAGTGCTACGAAGATAGGGAATTAGGGCTAATGCTTTTGTACTTATTTGGCAATAATTAAATGATTAGTGTAGTGGAAGCAATTATTTACATAAAGAAATGCTTTTAGAATTATTAATAAAAAGGGTATTTGCGTTGAGGATAAGGCCATAAATTATAATAATAAAACATTGCTTTTTCTTGGTGCCTACCAGAAATTGTGTTCTTTAGTAGTTTTTTTTTTCTGTTTAAGGCGTCTTTAGCGTTTTGAGTCTTTTGATTAATAATTAAAATATTAGACGATATTTGTTGTGATGTTGGTTAATGAATAAGCATTTTATAAATAGTTAATTATTTTAATATTTGAATTGGAATAACATAATTGGGTAGTTTTTTCTTTTACATTTTAAGTATCACGTAATATAAAATATAAAAAGATTCAATTTAATGTATTAAATAAGAAGATGAGGAAGAAGAAACTAAGACTTGCAAGAAATGTAGTAATTTGTAGACCAAGAGTGCAAAAAACCAACCGCGACATATTGCAAACAATCCATGCTGTGGCTGTGGTTAGCGTTGGGGATTTTTTTTTTTAAAAGATTATTTGATAAACAACATGAAAAATAAAGTTTTTTTTTTTTTTAAATTAAAATAATAAAATATTTAGTATTATGAATTTTCCATTTTATTTCCTTCGGCCCCCTAAATCGTGTGTTCCGCTTTTATGGTATCGTATCATTTCATCAAAGCGCGTAAATAAGAAACAAACAAAAACTAATTTTACTCATTCAATTTTTCACTGTTCAAAAAACAATTACTAGAAAGTCTATCCAACCCCGAATAGATGCTTATTATTATTATTATTATTATTATTATTATTATTATTATTATTATTATTATTATTATTATGCCTAAATTATTTATTTCAGTTGAAAATTAAATTTCTAATAAATTTCATAAATTATTTTAAAAACTAATAAATCGTACTCAAATTTCCATGTTCAATTTCAAAGATATTTTTAATCAAAATTATTTTCATTTATTATGCTTTTTTTTTTGGGAAAAAAACCAACAAAGATTTCTGAAGGTTAGATTCAAACACCAAAAACGTGTGGAAATGCAAAAGAAAGAAAGAAGACTGGAATATGGAATCAAAGTATATGACAGGAAAAAACCAACAAAATTATTTATGAGGATGAATTTAAATTCATCTGAAAAATTGTAAAAAGAAAAAAAAAAAGGAAATTAAGAAGCAACATCATGAGGCATGTGTTGTATGTATGTGTGAAAGAAGCCATTTCCTTTGGTATGTAAATTTCTTATCACTATGGAGAACTTGTGAGAAATAAATTACTGAAGCTTTAGTTCCACAAGTTGACCAAAGTAGTTGTAGTTCATCCTCTGTCACCTTCTCTTTTAGACTTTTCTATATCTGATCTCAATCACCTTCAAAACCCAATTACTCTCATCTACTTCGGCTGCAACCTAACCAAAGTTGGTATTTTTTTTTACTCTCTTCAATTTTCCCATCTGGGTTTTTTAGTTTTATCTTTATTTATGTCCTCTTTTATCTCATTCTCTGATCCGGAGTTGAAAAGCTGATTTCTTTCTGTAGGAATCAGGTATTTTTTGTTATCTGGGTCTTTTTGGGTTTTACTTCTTTTCTTTGCTTTCCCATTTTGGTTTGAAACATATTTAAACACTGAATTTTGAAGATTTAGTTTACTTCTGCTGTTTCCTGATCTGGAGTTATCTGAATATTGTTCTGTAATAACTGAGAAATTAGGTCATAATGGGTCTGTGTTGTAGCAATGACAAGAAACCTCAGCAAGAGCACTATAATGGTGCTAATAGGCCACAGCATCATCAGAGACACCAGGAACCTGTTACTTACCAATCCAAACCCCCTGTTCAGCCAGCACATCAGTTACCTTCCCAACAACAGCCTGTACAGATCCCAAGAAAGCCTGCTGTTCCAGCTCCAAGCCCAAAACCAGCCCCCAAACCAGACACAATTCTTGAAAAGCCATTTGAGGATGTGAGATTGCATTATACTATTGGGAAGGAATTGGGTAGGGGTCAATTTGGTGTTACATATCTTTGTACTGAGAATTCAACTAGCAGGCAGTATGCTTGCAAATCAATTTCCAAAAGAAAACTTGTTACCAAAAATGATAAGGAGGATATGAAGAGGGAGATTCAAATAATGCAGCACTTAAGTGGGCAACCTAATATTGTTGAGTTTAAAGGTGCTTATGAGGATAAGCAATCTGTGCATCTTGTGATGGAGCTATGTGCAGGTGGTGAGTTGTTTGATAGGATTATTGCTAAAGGGCATTATAGTGAGAAGGAAGCTGCTACTATATGTAGGGCTATTGTCAACGTTGTTCATGCCTGTCATTTTATGGGTGTGATGCATAGAGATCTTAAGCCTGAGAATTTCTTGCTTTCTAGCAAGAATCAGAATGCTGATTTGAAGGCAACTGATTTTGGGCTTTCAGTATTCATTGAAGAAGGTAAATCTACTTACAAATTCTTGTTAGCTCCTACAATCCTTATCGTTTATGTCAATTGTGATATCCTTTTTACAAATATACAGTTAATTATGCTTTTCTTGATAGGTCGAACCATGAAATAGATTAGCAGAGTTTTTACAAATTGTGGTTATGGTTTTGCCGTTAATTGTTTTGTCTTTGATCTCACTGTGGATGATTTAGTCCATAATTAAGAAAATTCACAACCCTTTTTTTGGTGTTAGATGGATTTTACTTCTCTTTTTGGCAAATCTAATGACTGATGGGCCATAATTTGCTTGAACATGGCAAAGATGGCTGAAGATATAAATGTATTCACATGATTGATTGATTCTGTACCGTGGTTTAACTGTATTCTGTTTGCCTTTGGTGATTGATGCAATTCATATGCTCATTTTGGCAATTTATTTGTATGGGTTCATTTCTTCTCTCTAATAACTGATCAAGCTAGGGTTGTTTCTTAAAACTAATGCTTATTTACTTATTGCCAGTAAGTCAAAACTTACATAGAAGGTGCTTAAGAATAAGTTGTGACCTATTTGGCTAAGCTGGCTAATGAGGTGGTTACAAACAAGCAGTTGACTTGTTTGTAGCTGCTAATGAGTAGCTTATTTGTTGATGAAATCGTTGAAATCATCAAACGAAGCACGTATATTTTTGTTACATGAAAACAGAATTTTTGTTATTTTATCATTCTTATTGTTTTTTAATAATACTAATAATAATGAAGTAGAAGAAGCCACTGATTGTGGACTCCTCATTCTTGATGTGTGGGCCATGGAAGCTATCATTGGGTGTGTGCATGGAGAGAGAGAGAGAGAGAGAGAGAATCTTGTTGGTGATGGTGGTCTGTCGCCAATAATCGTGAATTTGGCCGACAGAGAAATATGGGAAGGTTAAAAGTAAGGCTATATTCAGGATTTTGGAACAAAGTAGGATATAATGATCTTTTGCTTTGTCAAATCTTCAAGTGCTTATAAATTGTTAAAAATAAGAAAAGTATCCTAACTTATTTTTAAGTTTCTTATAAGCTAAACATAAGTTTTGTGGAACACTTTAGTAATTTGATTTTAAGTTAAAACACTACTTATAAGTTGATTTGACCTACTTACAAGCATAGAAAACACCCTTTAGGTTTAAAGAGATAGCATGAAGGAGTGGACTTAGTTAGCAAATCTTCCCTCCTTGCCATATATTAAAAAAATATATATATATGGAATGTTTGGGATGAAGAAACTCCCTGACATTCTTTAAATTTGTCTTTATTAAAGAAAATTCTGTGCTTTGTCCCGGTTTGGGAAGGAGGCGCACGTATTGACAAAATGTACGTTTTTGGCAAGTAGGTTATTTGGTGGCTTTTTGCATGCATTATTTTGATTGAACATGTGTTATACCCGTGAATACATTTATGATTAACCTCTGGTATTCTACCCAGAAAAAGTATACCGGGATATTGTTGGAAGTGCTTACTATGTTGCTCCCGAAGTATTACGACGCAGATATGGCAAGGAAATAGACATTTGGAGTGCTGGAGTCATACTCTATATTCTGCTTAGTGGAGTCCCTCCATTTTGGGCAGGTAACGGAGCATGCCTGAATACTTGTCAATTTTTACAACCTATCAATTTTGTTTGTACTTTCCATTTTATTGTCGTAATTGTAACGGTGCAACCTTGGAATAATTTCTGACTATGAATGCGATACTTATTTTGGAAACTAACAATGTCCATTGCATAATTGCTCAATTCTTTGCAGAAACTGAGAAAGGCATATTTGATGCCATCCTTGAAGGAGAAATTGACTTTGATACTGCACCATGGCCAACGATATCAAATGGTGCCAAGGATCTGGTTCGCAGGATGCTGACACAGGATCCAAAGAAAAGAATTACTTCTACTCAAGTTCTAGGTATTACTCTCTTTCTTCTTATAAATTGAGGCCATTTCCTTTCTTAGGCTTCATATGGCATTCAAAACCTGGTTAAAAAAAATATGGCATTCAAAACTTATTATTTCATAGGAACAAAGTAATTCCTTTAACTGCTGGTTCCGTTTGCTTTTTCAACAATTTCTGGATTTTCAAAAATTACAAATATTTACCGCAACAAAATTTTCTATTACACCTGTGAAATCAGAGTCACTTTGAGTTTTACAAATCTTAGTGCATCTGTTGTTACTGAGATTCCCCTCACTCTCTGCGTAACACGAACCAGATCATGTGTCCGAAAGTGCTGTTCGTTTGCTTGCTGAAGAGCTATGGAACATGATGTGGGTTGCCAAATCTAGAAAACCATTAATTGGTAAAATTCACAGATAGAAAGAGAAGGGGTTTCCAAAAACTGAATATGAAAACTTGTCTTTCACGATTGATTATGACTTTGATGAGAAATTGAAATTAAAATGAGAGAGCAGAGAGAGAGAGAGAGAAGTGGTAGAATATGGGGTAGACAAGGGGTAGGGATTCAAGAACTGAGATTATAGGGAAGATATGTGAAAATGGAAATACATTTTTCTTACATAAAGACGTATAATTTTTTTATCTGCTAAATGTATCCTAGTCTACCCAATATTTTATTCCTAGCGTATCGCGCCCCCATTCCTGTCCCGTGAACCAGACTGTTTCTGGTACTTCTGTCATTATAATATTTTCAATGGTATGTATGATATTTTTAACTAAAAGTTTGATATTGCCAGAGCATCCGTGGCTCAAGGAAGGTGGGGAAGCCTCAGACAAGCCGATCGATAGTGCAGTTCTTTCAAGAATGAAACAATTTAGAGCAATGAACAAGCTGAAGAAAATGGCACTGAAAGTAAGTAGATGACTAATAAGCCTGGATTGAATCCTCACATACATACTTTGAACTGACTACTTATTTCGACAACTTGATTCGCCTTTTAGGTGATTGCTGAAAATCTCTCAAATGATGAGATCCAAGGACTAAAAGCAATGTTTGCAAACATTGATACTGACAATAGCGGCACCATCACATATGATGAACTGAAGGCTGGATTGGCTCGACTAGGATCAAAACTTACAGAAGCTGAAGTCAAGCAGCTTATGGAGGCTGTAAGATACCTGATCATAGAACTTCCATATCTATTTACTATCACATTATATATAGTTGACATATTTTGCTTCTTAATTTCAGGCCGATGTCGATGGTAATGGGACGATAGATTATATCGAATTTATCACTGCAACAATGCATAGGCACAGGCTAGAGCGAGAGGAACATCTTTACAAAGCATTTCAATACTTTGACAAGGATAATAGCGGGCAAGTCTTTCATCTGCTTTATTATGCAGTTGTATGGAGATAAAAGGATTTTGAAATTGTATAATCTTATTGAGAGGCTGGGCATGTAAAAGCACATCGGATTGTTGAAATTTTGAGTTTTCTGTTTTCCCTACAGGTTCATTACAACAGATGAGCTAGAAACAGCGATGAAAGACTTTGGAATGGGTGATGACGCAACAATCAAAGAGATTATATCTGAAGTTGATACGGATAACGTAAGTTAACTCCTCTGCTTTCAACTGGAGGACTATTTTTCTCTGAGTGTGTTCCGTTGATAACACTTTTAAATGCTTTACAGGACGGTAGAATCAACTACGAAGAATTCTGTACAATGATGAGAACTGGAAACCAGCACCAGGGCAGACTCTTCTAGATAGAGGACTTCATACCATTTCAAATACAAGAAGAAACCCTCTCGCAAGCATCGCGAGTAATGTAGAGAATCTGAAGCTATTTCCAATTGACGTTATTGGCTTTTCAAAATACTCCCGAACCATTGAAATATAAAATTTTCTGTTAAGAGTGTGAGCCTCTCGTTAGATTGTTTGTGTTATTGCGCAATTTAATGTTCAGTAGAAAAATTTGAGAGAGAAGAGGGTTCCTCAATCAATAAATGATGTGTGTTGATTTTGTACATGTCCTATTAGACCTGGGAGCTGCTAATGCAATGGCCGCTTTTGTTTATTCTTATTAAGGAGGTGTTACGCGGTGGGTGGAGTTCATCAGGCAAGCTTAGATTAGAGCTACATCTATTCCCTTGCTCGCAATCTTGTACTGTCATCTGAGATACGCATACTTATCACATTGTTAGTTACTATTATGCAATTCTGCTTCAATTCCAGTTGTACTTGTCACAGAGTTAAAATGCCAAAGCAATGCTGAGCATTTTCTCCTGTAGAGATTAGTACAGAATGCATCAGAAAGGACCACAATGGGGTGAACTGACTGTCCTAGTGGTAAAGACGCGTAGGTTTTGGGTTCAAACTCCACAATCCCCCACCTTTCTGCATTATTGGCCAAAAGTAAAGGAAAAAATGGAACACTTCCTTTTTTTGGATTATTTTCAAAAGAGAAGATTTTTCTTTTTATCAAACATATGCAGATTCAATCACGATCTTATAATAATAAGATATCTTCGAGATTATGCATGAAAGATCTTATGAAAATTGAAAATTTTTCGCATAGACGACAGTCAGTATAGCTTTTTTCTGAAATATTTCAAGCATCTGGATGAATTGGCTGGCATGAAATTAAGTTTTGTATACAAAAACAGAGGAGAAGAGATGTGCTCTCCCTAATCACAAACTATTTTGTAGTCCCCTCCATTCATGACCACATACATATTCGCACCTGTTCTAAACTCCCAGTTTTAATTGTTAAGAATACCGTTTCTCTACTCCATTCATAGCTACACATCTAAACATTACAACAACAGAATGATAACAAAATCAAATCTTTCCCCAGTAACAATTTTAAGCCATATCAAGTAAAGACACGTACGTTCTAGTCAGCATTTATTTTCCCCTTCAAACAAATCTTGCTGCCATGCTACAAAGCTAGTATGGTTGAATGCGGCCCTAGCTAAACAATAAGTTCATACACTTGCTTCCCAACTAAACCAAACGTCCTTACAGATGGAAGAAACAACAATGGAACACAGAACATAAACAAGACTCCCCATCACCAACACAATACAACCATTTTCCTGCAAGTTAGAAACCTCCATTCATGAAGAGCCAACGCCTCAACAACCACAGCCAGCCCCAATTATATTAGAAATAGAAAACGATAATCTAAAGGCATTATACTATTAGCATACACCACCATTATAAGGAAACTAGTGTCTATGATTCGCGCGTTGCGCTTACATAAAATTAATTTTAATATTTTTTTACCCTCTAAGCCGAAAAAAATCTATGGAGAGAATTAAAAGAAGAAAAGAAAATCGTATAATCCATGTCAAATTCCATATATATTATTGCTATTTTCAAACATAAACTATAAATATTAATATTTCAATATGTAAATACGTTGTTTAACCAAATAAAAAAGTAAGTCACAAAAGTTTTATAACATATAAATAATTTAAAATTCTGAATTAAATTCAAATTTAGAATTATGTAGGGGGTTGAACAAAATGAACACATCAAACATTAAATCTCAAAATTTTATCAATTAATGAATGAATATGTTACTAAATAATACAAAATTTTCTTATTTGTAAGTAAAGATTTAATTCATGAATGTATGAAATTTGTTAACTAATAATCACATATTAATTTAACATAATTAATTTAAATTCTAAAAAACTTAAAAATAGAGCAACTTATATTACCGATCATTTTCAATGGAATGAACATTTAAATACAGAAATTGTTAAAAAGAGAAAAAGAGAAATCTTAATGGAGAGACATTCTAAATTTTTTATAAAACATCTCTTTTATTATATTAGTTAAGATAGAAACTTGTACGTTACAAATTGACATTATTCAAAAAGGGAAAACTGAACCCCCACACACACCAAATTACATAAAAAAGAAACTGCAAATATTAGGTCTTTTAGACGAACACTATATAATCACACCAGAATAAATCAAACAGCAAGGCTACAGCCACTCCCGCAGGTTCCTAAAAACCATGAATCTTGATCTGATCCTTCCTAACCAGATTGGCATTCACAAGGAAACTCTGAATGTTCTTCCTCTGATCGCCTTGGAGTTGTATTACCTTGCCAAGCTCTTTGTCTTGCACTACATTCCCATTACAACAAAATTCCTTCTTCACTGCCTTGAGAATCTTCTCTAAGCTGAAATCTTTTGGCAGCCCTTGAACTGTCGTCAGACTTTTTCTTCCATTCCTTTGTTGAATTCGAATATGAACATACTCTTTAGCCCCCGGGGCGCCCGACTCTGCAGCCTCAGCAAATGGATCAAAAGCAGTAGGAATCTGAACTTCTAGATCAACCATGTACTTTGCTTTGCGAGAACTTGAAAACCGAACAGACAACTGCACCAAAGAAATACCATACAATTATATTCCATGATAAAAAAATCCCAATCCTTAATCCAAATTGCACAAGTTTTCAACAGGAATTCCCAAAATTCGCACGCCGATAATCACAAAACCAAATCTAAATTAAAAGATAATTAACCCTTAATTCTGCTTGAAGACAAAGATTTTATACGTAGTTCAGTAATTCAAATCAAGCAAAACCTCATCAAATTAATCTAATCCTCGAAAAAAAAGCAATTAAACGAAAAAGAAAATTCACGCTACGATTGGGAAGAACTCCCAAAAAGGAAAAAAATAAACTGACGACATGAATCGATCCTCGACAAACCGTATCGACAAAGATCAACGAAATAAACGAAAGTTAGAATACTACAACTCACGAACCTAATCCAAATTACTAGTTGAACAAGTTGATGCAAAGTACTAGTCAAACAACAAACAACAAGCTTGTATAAACGAGATGATCAAGACAAATTACCTTAAGCGAAGAGCTAGAAGATTGCAAACACCAAAAAGAGTTGATTTTACTTAATGAAATATTTATGAGATGAAAAGAAATAAGAAGGTGGATTGCTGTTTATATAGGGGATTGTTGGGTCGGTATTTCGACTTCGGTTCTTACTAGAAAATATAGTGTATGGTGACGATTGAAAAAGGAGAATAATGGGCGGTTGAGATTAAGCTGACGTGGTTTGAGTAATGAGTTTTTGTTAGCATAATATAATAATTATAAATTTGGGCGGTTCTCGCGTGAAATTTACGCATGCATCATCCTGTCTGGAGTCGGATAGGTATCGATTGAAGTGGAACCCACACTACACAGTATTTGGACTATGAAATATGTTGAGAGGGATAGGGGAAGAATCCCACATAAAGACACTCAGAAATGTCAGGGTCCATCAAATTTTGGTTTTTCTTTTTTCTTTTTTAATATAAGAGCTCCGCCAACTAAAAAATTTATATAAACTTAATTTAAAAATTATCAAACGCTATATTTTTTTTTTTTACTTTTGCTAATTATCATTTTATCGATTAATTTCTTTGTTTAAATAATATTATTTAATATTTATGATACTTTTTAATAAGTTAAATTATTTTATTAGAGTTGGTTGAAATCTCTCAGTTAAAAAAGAAATATCTCACTTAAAATCCATCAATGGTCTCATGTTGATGTTAAATATCTCTATCCTGAAAAAAAAAAATTAAGAAATATCTTATTATTAGGAAAAAAAACTTTTAAGAAATATAAAAATTTTATTGCGTACAAAAGAAATTATTTACTTTACCTTAAAATAAGATAAAATTTGAGAGTATAGAATCCAATTCCCATGCACTACAGAGAACCTGGCGAAAAAGTTGATCTCATAAGCACCATCCATATAATTTTTAATCTTTTATGCAAGTACGCAAGGTATTGGACGAACCAGAAGTGGTGAATGGACATCTTGGTAAATTCATAACCACAACCCCCAACCAGCAAGTAGGTACTAGCTGACAGTTGTTTACAGAAGCTTGGGGGCAAAAGAAATCAAAGAATATAATATCTCCAATAAAGTGGGTAAAAATTTCAAATTCAAGATGACAACTTTGCTATTTACCATACAAGACAGACATACAAACAACAGTTGGTGGGTGACTATTAAATGATAACAATAATGAAGAATGATCAAGCGCTTGGATGATCTGGTTATTTTTTCAGATCCATTTCAACTTGATGAATAGTCCATTGCATGTTTTCCAGTTTCTGTAAAATGGTGGTAGTAAAGAGGGCTAGGGTTAGAGCTACTACAAAAGGAGAATTAAGAGGCAAAAAACAGTATACAGGCTGGCTGACATTTACCTTCACAATGTCATGGTATTGTATTGCAATTGTATCAAAATGAGGATCCACACCTTGATATTCTCGAAGCCGTGTAGCCTAACAAGAGAGTTAAACAAAGATTTATTACCAAAAAAGGGGAGCCAAATTGAGAAAATAAAACTAGGAAATATACAGTTACAAGATACTGCCGGTGGAAATAATGCCAAAACTTCAACCCAACCCAACATAAGAATCGCATTGCCCACCAAATGAATGCAGAACACAGGATTTTGAAATTAACGACAATATTTTTATGCTATTATCTAAATTCAAACCAACCAGAAGACAGCAAAACATTTGAGAGAAATCTCGGGATACTAAACACAGGTGAAAGGAACAAACCGCTTTATTGTATGCCATAGAAGCTTCTTCCGTAGCCTCTACAAGATACTTCCTGATACACATATCAAAACCCTCAGCTAACAAATCAAGCTCCACATACAAACCAAATAACAGTTCGAAATTGAACAATAAACCACCTTATTTTATGGAGAGCTGGTACAGAATCCTTAGTATAAGTGTCAAGCAGGAGAACATGCTCTAGAACCCTGATAAAATAATTACATAAGATATCAGAGTAAATGCAATAGCCTATCATTTGTGGAAATTGGATATTGACTTGTTATAAAAGTAGAATTAGTATTAGTTTCATGTGTGTGTATAAAAACTAGAAGATCTGCAGAGATTTTATCGGTCAACTTGCTGACGTAGGAACAGTGCTTGTGCATACAAATTCACCATTGTTTTATAACAAAAACACAGAAATTCAACTTCTCATTTGGGAATTACAAATATGTAGATCGCAATGCAACAAGAAATAAATGTTGACTTTTGCATTTTTTGATAACATAATGCATGCAGTTTCATTAGGGAGGCTGAAACCATCAATATAGAAAGAGTTCAAACTGACCTTAATTTTGCACTCATGGTTTCACATCTTTTACACAGCCACGTCTTTTGTAGTTCATCCTACAAAAATTTCAGCAACAGCTTTAGTATCCATCCATGTGGGAAGAGGGAAGTACATTATTAGCCAAGAAAATTAGATAGCGCCCCTAAGTGCAATGTAAAAAAAAGAGACAAATATAACTGTTTTGGATGTTTGCTAAGAAGAAGGTGGCTCACATATTTATGTTGATGCCGCAATTTCAAATCTCTAACAAGCTTAATAAGAACTGCCAGTATCTGCTCCAAGACCTTCTCAAGAAGAAATCATTACAGAAGTTACTGAAAAGGCGATGTAACAAACCAAGTAGAAAATAGACAGCACACGCCAGTTTTTAGTTAAGGCCTAAAAAAAGGGAAAGAAAAATCAAGCAGAAAGAATTCAAAATCTATCAATTCATACATTGTAGTATTCTGCAAACTTCCTATCTGCAGAGTAGAGATCCTCTCGCAGGGCAGCTTCTTCTCTTTCAATTTCTTCAATTATCAATTTAACCCTAATTAACCAAGAAATGACTGGATTGAAACATATTATAGAAATGTTCCCTCTTTGACCTTCCGATATGCAATTCTAAAGATAAAAATTTTCAAGAGGCTAATAACAAGAATGGATATTTCAAACCTCTCTGGAAGCCGAGCAATTGAGTTTTGGCTAGAAGATGAAGAGTCTGCAACAGAATAATATATATACATTAATGTCATATATGTACCAAATCCATTTCATAATACACGTTTGCTCAGCAGAGTAGAATTTTGGTCACTTTTTTAACTGATGCTAAAGCATAGTGTAAGCTTCCCTTCCTTCTTCCACATATGACAAAATTTTACTGGTGACATAAATTTATTTTTCAATTAATATATTTACAAAGAGCTAAATAGATGTTGACTTATAGATTTTGAGAGAAAACTCATATTTACATTTTGAAATGCTTATTCACAGCAAAAAAGACCAGAATACCAGAGAGTCGTAGATAAACAACTGCTTATCTGCAGATAGGAAATTGCAAAAGCAGCACAAAATTTAAAAAGCAGAGAGATGCCAAAAGTGTTCTATGAGAGAGAGAGCGAGCACGAGGAAGTGGTAGGTAGTAACCAGCAATAGAGGAGACCTACCAGTTTCATCAACAAAAGCATCAGCTAACTGGTTGCATTTGTCCATCAGACGAGATTCGATCTCATGGCAAAGAGACATCTGATATTCTGCCATGTCCTACAATAACAGACAGAAAATCAATTAAGATATAAATAATTAGACTTATATGCAGTTTGTGAGATCCAGAACAACAGAAACCTACCATCATCAATGGCATTTGATGGAGCTGAGTTTGCCATAAATAAGAAGGTGTTACACCGAGAAAACGATTGGGTATACCACCAACACCAGGTTCTGACGAATCAGTGGAACCGAGATAAAGGGAATTACTTGTTGCTCCCACGACGCTGTTTGCTAAACTATTTGCATTGCTTATTGAATTAGAGCTTGAGCTGATAGTCACACTGGTACTTGTACTATCAAGGGAACTTCGTGACATTATACTCCATTTTTCAATTTCCTCCTCGTGGATTTCACCATCTTTTGAAATAAGAGGAAGCCTCAATTTCTGAGCTGCTTCAGCAACAACCAGTCGATGCTCTAGAGTCTCATAAACCTAAATTTAAGGGATCAGAACAAGGCTCCTCTACTGAGTTCATCCAATAATTAATAAAATAACAAATCTTCCCATATTAGAGCCATATAAAGTGTCTCAATAACCAATTATATAATAAATGACATTATAAACATCTCTAGCAGTCTTTTTCTGTGAAAAATTAAAATAAGGAAATGCTAATTATTCTAGACAAGTCTAACAAAAATAAACTACATTGCATTTATGCATTATATACCAAAAGTAAAACAAATTCAATATCTTAATCCTTTTTTTATTCTCTCTCCCCCTTGTTCTTTCAGTTATTCTATATCATTTTTCATAGTCATCTAAGAAAGAAAACCTGAGCAGAGTTCCTCAAGCTAAGTTGTGGGTATAGCCCTTGAATATCACGAATGCTGCCAAGATTACCAACTAAAACAGCTTGCTGATGCTCTTCCACCATAGCAATTGCTTCGCAGTAAATTGCCTACAGAAGCACTCCAATATTAAATCTTAGAATTTTGTATTTCTTATAAGAGGTCATTATTCATATAGAAAACCACATAATAGTAACATTTAACATAAAAATTCCACCAACTTATCATAACCTTCAAATTCAAACCCAAATTAGCCAGGAGATATTACCATAGCTTCTAAGTAGCGAAGTCTCTCTCTCGACATCTCCTCCCTTGCCTATAAGGGTATACAACCAGAATTCACTGAAATTGTTGACAAACAAATAGAAAAAAGAGAATATTACAGGACGCAAAGGATATGTGAGCGTAGAGGAGTACACTTTGGAGTTCGTAGTAGGCAGATTTGGTGACCAGAGATCCATCGGGTGCTAGGCAGTGGCGTTCTAGCTGATCGATCACCTGAATCACATCGGCCGGTAGATTTTGGCCTCCTCCTTGCAGTCCCTTCACCATTGATTCTGGATGTTGAGGTTTCTTTTCCCCGTCCGAAAGGATACTATAGTGCTCCGCCGGAGTGAGTGAAATTCAAAAACTTCAAAATTGAATTACCGGCCAATTTGAGAAACAAAACAATCTACCAAATAAAAAAAGAAAAAAAAATTACTTTTGTTTTCTGCTAAATTTATTAAATATTTAATAATTTATTCATTTGCTTTTTGGTAAAATAATCCGTATCCGTCTGCGAAGTGCGAAATGTTCAATTAAACAAAACAACCGGTCGTCGTTCGTTTTTTATCGAACGACTTCTTGTCACTGTCGTTTAGTCTTTTAAATCTAGAAGAGAACAAAATAGTTTTATTTCAAGTCGGCTTTTGTTTCTCTTCTCCTTCCTCCTGTTTCGTATTTTATTTCTTCTCTCTGTCTCTCATCAGATTTCATACATCTTTTTGTTTGTGAATTTTGAATATTTAATGGAAAAAGACAAAGCTGAGAATCTAACGTGCTCGTTGAAGAAACTTGATTTAAATTCCAATTTAAACCTCAAAAAATCATCTCAAATTGGTTCTAACTTCCAAACTTCTAGTAATTAGTTCTTCATCTTTTATATGTTCCTTTTGTTTGCGAGCGATTTCTGTTTCAATGAGCAGGGGATTAGAACTTGAATATTGAATTGTACCTGAAGTTTCATGTTTTTCTTTGGAACTGTTTAAAAGCTGTGATATGTATGGAGGTTAGGGCTTTACTTGTTTGATTTTTCTATATAGGGTTGATTCGAAAGCAGACAGGACCTCCAAGTTTAGTGAATTTGTGCCTTGGAGTTATTGGCAAGCATTTGGAGGATATAATTCCAGACTTGAGTGATATTGCCATTGGTTTTCCTCCACAAATTAAGGTGTCATTTTTTCTTTGTTTATTGCTTCCTGCTTTATATCGATCATTATTTTAGTGTGCGCAGCTGTTACTGTATCTACTTGAATTATTTGCTTATTGAATTTCCTTTTTCTTGTCTCTTCTTCGCTGAATGTTTTTTTTTGGAAAGGCTCTATCTTAAATGATTAAAAAGAGAAAAGAGTTATGGTGACCGTTAATTTTGAATGAAATGTTGAGAGACACGTTGCTAGCTAGTTTACTGGTAGGTATCTCAAAATTTGAGGCTGTGAGCCTGAAAGGAAGACTGCAATATAATTCTTTTAAAATAGAAAGCAGAAATCTAAATCGAGGGGTTATTGATTCTAGGTTTAACTAGAATAACTAAAGAATTGGGAGATAAAGGGAGGAGAAGATAGCTTCATCCAAGAAGATGTACCTCGTCCCCACTTATATTAGTTTCACGATCAAGGATCTTATCTTGACTCTCGAGGAGCATGATCTGAATCTTGGTGCATGGTATAGTGTAGGCAAAGTTATTGGCTTTGAAGTGAGTATATGATCGTGTATATAGTGGATGCTGCATTTATCGAATGCAAGTTGTTCAGTGAATTTTTAATAATGCCATCTCTCTGTGATCCAGGGTTTCTGAGGAGCATTTCACTTGAGAGAAAAATAATTGGTATTCATCTTTGAGCACTTGCAAGATTTTTAATTCCAATAACACTGATTGAAAAATCACTTTTTTTCATTTTTCTATCTCATGAGCCTAGTTTTCAAGGCTTTCTTATTATTTTGTATTACATATGGTTAAACATGAAAAAAGGCATAATTTGCTGGACACATGCTAACACAAGTAAAGCAGCAGCATGGTATTAAGAACTAGCTTTGTCAGATGTCTAATGGCCTTACTATTTAGATTAGTTTTGAAACTTTGCCCGAAGGCTATTAAGGGACTTGTGAACTGAACATTCTTACTAAAAAAAGGTATCTTGATCCAAAGTTCTGCTCTGTCTGTTGCATACTGCTTCAACCTTAGAATTTGAGTGGAATATGAAGTATTTGTTTATAAAGCTATCTCCACTCTCCATATAACTGTTGTTTCGCAATTTCCTGCCTTAATTTCAATGTACTTTTGAGTTTCATGGCAGATGGCAATTGCAGCAATTTCTAGAAGAAGAAAATTATTAAATGATGATGTCATCATTTCTTTAGCTGATAGTTCTTGGGAGATTCTTGACCTTTCCGGCTCTGATGTCACTGATTTGGGCTTGATGGAAGTAGCTGAAATTTGCAAATCTCTTCGAGCCGTGGACATAAGGTTCATATATTTCTTAAATTCACTGATCAAGATAATAATTAATGAATTAGTGACACTTCTTTGCCAATGGACGATTAAGCTGCATATTTCATATTTGCTACAGTATCAAATCCATCGGACAGAGATTATTTGTCCGTTTGTCATTCTCTTAACCAGTTATTTGCTAATTACAAGTGTGCGCTGACAAATACTTTCTTGAAGCAGCAATCGCTGACAGTATGATACCATTTTTCTGCAGCCGATGCTACAACATTACTGCTGCTGGTGTTTCAGAACTTGTTTGGCACTGTAGATCGTTGCAGATACTGAGATTGGGGTAGGCTCTATTTTTGAATACACATATCTTGCATTGAAGCCGAGGATTATCCATGAACATGTCCTTTTTTTTTTTTTGCTTTATTTCTGCATATGGTCTGTTCTCAGTTATATTATTTATGAAATTGTCATGTCTCTTCGATGGCTTCTTTTGTCTTGGATTCAAAAAGTTTACCATTGTTCAGAGACATGTTAACAATAAAAAAGGAGTTTCTTGTCTCTCCTATAGTTTGAAATAGAGAGCCAGCTACAAGAGAACTTCCAATTAGCTGTTCAACTTCTATGCATAATTGAATTGCTAAATTATTCTGTACCATTGGTATCTAAGAGAAAAATCCTCTCACCCAAAAATAGAGATAAAGAAATTAAGTTTCTTGTGAGATAGGGTAGATGGAAGGGATGTGGGAGGAAAGTTTATATCATCAAATTGTTCACTGTTCCATTTTCCATGGTGCATTGGAAGTAAATTACTTATTAATATTCTCAGATGTTTGCTAAAAATGAAATTTACTCTGGCTAACAATCTTAGGAGTTCGTGTATAATCTCTTAGATCCTACTTTAGTCATCTACAGCCCCAGTTTATTTGATATTGACTAGAGTACAAACCTAATAACAGGCTTGAACCAAAGTTAATGTTGCAGAGGGTGTCCAAGGAGTGACTACACCGCACGTAACTGCTTGAGCATATTAAAACCAAAGCTGAATGATATGGAGGGAGATTCATGGGAGGAACTGGACGCTGCTGAAATTGGTCATAGTGCTGAATCCCTGCGATGGCTTGTGTGGGTATGAAATTGTTCTCTCTCTGTAATTCTCTTTTTATAACCTTCCTGATTTGTCAAATAACTTTTGACGTCATAGCTCTGTATTGAGGATTCACCTATTTTTCCAGTTGATGCAACAGGCAGTGATTGGCATATTTTGCCTTCCTCATGTAATGTACCTTATGTGAACTCACTGTAACTTTTTTGAGACTATTTTTTTTTTTTTTTTTACAGCCCAAGATTGATAATAATTCCATGGAGATCTTGGCTACTGAGTGCCCACGGATTATAGTGAATCCGAAGGCATCACCCTTTGGCTTTAGAGGAATTGATGTTCCGATAGAAGCATTAGCAGATGGTTCTCTCGATGATCCTATTGTCAAGGATATCAATCCCACAACATGGGCTACATGTGGGTTTATGCCAAGGCCAGCAGCTGCCTCTCGTTCCAGCTCCAATGAGCTATCCGCGGCTGAGAAGTTTAGACTTGCATTTGTTGAAAGAGAGACACGCTTAGCACCAAAACGAGCTAAGAATGCCAGGCAACATCAACGTCGTGCAGAGAGAGAGTGGATGATGACAAATACAGAGGCCAAGGCATTAGCTTTGGCATCCAAGGCAAGCAAGTCCCTGCGCAAGGGCTAAACTCTAAGCATGGCCCATTTATTCCCCATACTTGTACCAAGCCATCTTCTGGTGTAATGGTGCACTAGGTGATTGTCTTTTGTGTAAAATTGTGAGTTTTCTAATGAAAATGCGAAGTGTTACTATAAACCGTTTACAAGAGAAGGTTTAATATGAAATAGAATTGGCATCCGATTACACGTCCTGCATCCTGCAGTTAGCTTCGCACGATGAGAACCGAGAGGGTCTTCTTAACTATAGGGTCGATGGGAATTCATTTTGTTCATGCGATAAGAGCGCTAAACTCTTAACTTTTCAAGAGAATATCAAACATTATCATGCTCTCTGGAATAACGATGATCTCATCTGATTATACGTGTTGCACAAACTTGTAGTCCTGAGACACAAGTGCAGTATACAAATGTGCTCTTGCCGCCCAAATTTCCGAGTTTAAGCCATGAAACCATTTTATTTAGGATAGTCTAACAATTCTCTGTTTATATATTACATTCTATGCCAACACAATCTCTATTCAATTTTTCATCCAATCCATTTGTCAATTTCATCTTCTAAACAAACAGTAGAAAAACAACAATATAATTTGGTTGGTCTGTACAATTTGATCGAAATAAATGATAAAAACAAAGTAAAGAATGCTGAATCACATTTCCAATACTGTTACTGTAACTATACTGTTCGTTAGAGATGATATGCAGAAACTTCCACTGCAATTATATATTTGATGAAAATTTTGAATAAACAAATGCATCTCGTCAGTGAAGTTTGTAAAATCTTCTAGTTATAAAATTTTTGTCGCGAATGACTGATTGTTGTAAGGTGGCCAATAATGGATGAAACATTCTTATGTTGGTGGTTGCCATGTTCCGGGCTTGAAGGTTGTACCAGAGCCTGTTGGTTCTGAAGACCTGAAAGTGTAGTTTAACCAATTCATAAATATTGCTCGTGAGGACAATTTCTGGATGACAACACAATTGTAATCATGAAAGCAACTCGAATAAAAATAGATACTTACACGGGTACAGGTTCTTCATTTGCAATTTCTGTTTCTGCTTCTATTGTTCTGTAAAATATAATAAAAAGAGTTAAAGATCCACAAAAAGAAAATAGCCACTATTACCAGAACAACATTACTGTGAGAGTGATCAGTTTGCATGTAACTATCCTGAGATCTAATATTATAGAAACTTAAAACATAGCAAAATTAAATTAGAAGCTTGAACAATCATTGACAGAGAGCACAAAATTCCCATGATATAATGACAAGAATTGAGATCCCGAGTGGTAAGGAAAAAATGTATCCCTCAAACTAACAAGGAATATGAAAAAAATATATCACTGATTAATCTAATTCTCTTTGAAACAGCATAAGAATCATTACACATGAAACAGACACTGATACACAAATAACGTCTAATTGCAGACCTAAACGTAAAACACTTCAAACAAATAAAGATGCAGCAATGATTTGAGCAGAAGACATGGATGTATGAGCGTGCACGCACACACACACAGAAGGTGGTCCTGCAGTGGACTCAACTGGGATATTAATTCTCCAAATCAAGGTGTAAGGACAAGTTCCATTAGGAAATGGGAGGCTCATGCTTCAATTAATACAACAGCACTTGATCTCCACATCACAAGTGATCACAATGAACTCTTTAAAATGCCAAAAACCTCAATCAAGTTAGGTTAATGCTTGAACAGTTAAATGTTTAGATAACCTACCTCTGTTTATCCACCGCATCTGATTCCCTCTCAAGCTTCTCACCTTGAGAACAATAACCATAATGCAAAAAATTGTCAACATAAATATAATACATGATAGACATATCTGCTGATTACAAATTAGCATGCATCTTAACATGAGCATCATATTAATAGCAACAGCAAGCTAATTTTCGAAAGTTCTTCACTCTGTGCCTGTGTGTCGGCATGTTCAGGAGTCCATGGAATGGTGATACCAAATAAACCAGACAGATATAGTTTACTTAGTTAACTACTTTTGATACAACGATAAATTTGGATAAATTTTTGATATAAAAAAAGTACTTTTGATACAATGATAAATTTGGAAGCCATGATAGACAATACTTGTATTATATTGTAGCCAAAGATTTTCATACCTTCTGAAGCAGTTGGAAATTGCTGAATGAAACTTTTCAAGTCTGGACCTCCAACTTTACCTATAAAATGGAGTATGAATATCAGATGTCATACAAGCATAAATGTGAAGTTAACAAGTAGATCTTTTGGTTAGCAGCTGACCAGTGGCAACAACTTTGCGGGAACTGCCTTCTTTAGCTTTCCTTTCCTCTTCTTCTTTCTTGATAACTTAAGAAATGAAAAAAGGAATGTTTGTCAAGTTAAAATTCATGTATAAGGCCAAAAAAGTTGTGATAAGCATTGTAGAAAACATAAATCATCCCAGCAAGTTCATGATACCTCTAAATATGGCAATGAGGAATAAAATGTGTGAACCAAATATGCTCATAGGACTTGCTTTTAGAGAAAATTATATATGGAAGCAAATCAACATTTCCAGTTTTACGAAAATGAAATGACTTGTGGAGATGATCAAGCGGAGACTTACTTTCAATGTGTCATTAAAGATAAAGATGTAGAAGCTTAGCAAAAAAAGTAGCATGTGAAAGAATAATGTGAAAAAATTAAGTGACTTAACTATGACAAACAAAAAGTTTTAACACAAATATAGAGATAGACATCATCCCAGGAGCAATTAAGCATATTTATATTCAGAACCAGTAGAAGAGAAGATAAAAAAAGAAGCTACGAAACGAAGGATGGTTTTGGTGTTTTCCACTAAGACGATATAATTTCCACACAATCTCATTTCATAATTTCCATATGGTAAAATATTTTTAAGCTGTTCTCCATCAAGAGTGCAATATTGGTAGCAGTTCATAGTTTAAGTGCAGGTATCTGTTGCATATTTGTATTCTACAATCAACATTAATGAAATTTACACTCTATTAACTTGTAAGTGAAGAAAGGTCCTAAAACTAACCAGAACTATAACCAATATCAAAGTAGAACATTAAGAGAAAAAAAAAAAAGGTAGAGGTCATAACACAAAAACAGTAGGTCATGGTACAAGTAACACATACGAGCAACGTTTTTCCTTATAAGTTCACGCCTTGCTTCAAGTTCCATCATTTCCTGAACGAAAGTAAACAATCTTACGAAATGACAGAAATAATTCGAATAATATGACAGGCTGAAAACAAATAATACTTGCTTCAGCCAAATACCGTATAAAACCGAAATTATCAGTAGAAAAAATACAATTAAGAGAGAGGCACCAAAGAATTTGAGATACTAATAACTAACAACTCCTCTAGATCAACCAGAGAAGGAGAAATCATGTCAGAGAAATTCCTAGATAAATCTACATTTGTTCCCTAGAAAGGTAGTTTTAAGAGTAAACATGGAAAGCTAGCACATGTTGAAGCATCATTTATTATCCCCGCAATCAAAATCAATCAAACCAAACCAAATTGACTGATTAACAGCATTCTCAAATGTAAAAAAACTCCAGTAGTCAGTATTCACAAGGAAACCACGTGCAGACATCTAACAACTACCTCTGGAGATTTCAAAATTTAAAAGGAGTCTTTTTCTTCTTACCTCAGGAGTAGGCGCCTTTTTACGCTGTCCGTTCAACCAGGATATCCATTCAACTACAACATCAAAATGTCAGCAACAATTCAGTTAAGAAAGAAAGAAGAAAAAAAGTAACTAAATATCATCCACAATTGGCTCAACAAATACATAGAATTCAACTTCATTTCTTTTTAAATATTGTATGGATGCAACAAGCAGTTAAACAATATCAAACAGTACCAGCAAACACCAACATTGATATGTACAACAGCTTACCTGGTACTGAGGTTGGATCCTCTTCTCCTTTGAATACAACCCATCTTTTCTCTTTCACTGGAAAGCGAGAAAATAACATAAAATGAGAGAACATAATATAGTTCACATAATCTGATTCAACCAAACCAAAAAGATACGAAGAAATGAATTAGAATCAATAATAGCACCTAAACAATCAATTCGCTATGGATCACATCATTCTTTTATCAACGAAAACGCTATAATTCTTGATACTAAACCATATAGAAAATTGGTGTATACTGCAAGAACTCTAAAAAGATGCAAGAGAAAATTACAAGACAGAGACCCACTTACAGACACCATCGATCTCTTCTTTCCTAGTGAAGTAACGGTTTCCTGCTTTGTCTGTACCGACAAAAGTCCGGCTACTGAAGAACGCAGAAATTCTTGAAAACAGCTTTGACATTTCCGCCTGTTATAAACTCCCGGGAGAGAGCGAATCAGTTAGACTCCATTAACGAAGAAGAGGAGCCCAAAATTATCAAATTTATGCTGGATAGTGGATAGTAATCAGTGTATCGTTCTTGCTTCTTGGCTTATGGTTTCTGCAGCTCGTTCGACCCGAACCAAACAAGTCGGTTATCTGGGTCAACTTGCTCCATCAAATTTTTTGAAATAGGAAAATAGACTTAACGACATGTCTTTCAACTTCTTCTGGAAGAGCCACGACAAGCCGTTCAGGCCAGGACTCGTTTGTTTGATGCTGTCGCAAACTCGCTCGCATGACATTTTATTTCGAATAGAAATCCTATCATTTTCACTTCAATCTCTGCAGGGTTTTGCAGAGATTTTGTTCATATTCTTTCTCACTTAGTTGTGTAATCTCAAGAATAAAATCTTACCAAGACCATGTCTTGTTTCAATTTAACCATGTGGGTTTCTCCAAGTTCAAAATCTAACTCAATTCCTAGTTCATTTCAATTTGAACAAAACCCTTTTCATCATTTAACCCAAATATCACCTCTGACTTTCACTCAATCTTCTACGCATACTCCAATTCATTGTGGTTTGCGTGAATTGAGAGAGCGGATTCATTCTGTCAAAAGTACCCAAAAGATTACTGAGGCAATGAAACTGGTTGCAGCTGCCAAGATCAGGCGAGCTCAAGAAGCTGTTATTAATGCCAGGCCTTTTGCTGAGGCTTTACTTGGAGTACTATACAACATAAATGAGCAACTGCAAATGGAGGATATTGATGTTCCATTAACAAATGTCAGGCCTGTAAAGAAGGTAACACTGGTTGTTGTTACAGGTGACAGAGGTCTTTGCGGTGGTTTTAACAATGCAGTATTGAAAAAGGCTGAGACCCGCATACTGGAATTCGAAAAAATGGGGTTAGATTATTCTGTGATTAGTGTAGGCAAGAAGGGTAATGCCTATTTTAAGCGTAGACCTAAGATTTCTGTTGAAAGATTTATTGAGGGAGGTAGTTTTCCAACATCAAAAGAAGCTCAATTAATTGCTGATGATTTATTTTCACTGTTTGTTAGTGAAGAGGTTGATAAGGTCGAGCTTGTGTATACAAAGTTTGTGTCTTTAGTTAATTCTGATCCAGTGATCCATACATTGTTGCCATTGTCACCAAAAGGAGAGATCTTTGATGTGAATGGGAATTGTGTTGATGCTGATAATGATGAGTTTTTTAGGTTGACAAGTAAGGAAGGGAAGTTGGCAGTTGAGAGAGAGAATGTTAGGGTAAAGAGAGAAGGGATTATGCCCCTTTTGGAGTTTGAACAAGACCCAGTTCAGATTCTTGATGCCATGATGCCTCTTTATTTGAATAGTCAGATTTTGAGGGCATTGCAGGAATCATTGGCAAGTGAGCTTGCAGCAAGGATGAATGCCATGAGTAATGCTACAGATAATGCTGTTGACTTGAAGAAGAATCTTTCCGTTGCGTACAATCGACAACGACAAGCAAAAATTACCGAGGAGATACTAGAGATTGTAGCTGGAGCTGAAGCACTGGCTGATTCAGAGTGATTTTAGGTCCTCATTGCCCTCAAATGCCTGCTTGTTTCTCATACTACCCATCTCTCCCTGGGTGCATGTGTAACAGATTAAGTGTACTTTCTGCTCATTCTATAGTTCATCAAATAAAAATTGCAACTTCTTATTTTGGAGGAATAAAGTGGGAAACTATTCGTGGTTCATATTGTTTTGGAAGTATATTTATCTTATAAAGCTGTATATTTGGGAGTTCACATGTCATTAAACAACTAGTTGGCCGTATATTTATCTTATAAGGCTGGACATTTTAGAAATGGCAAGATCTTGAACTTTGAACAAGTTCTTTTCATTATTTCAAGAACTGGGATCATTTTCTGCACCTTGATGTCGTCTTTTCCATTGGACTGGATTATGACTCTCATTTATTTTTTTAATCTCTGTTGATTAAGAGCAAATCCTTCTCCTCTGTTGCTTTCTTATTTGCCGAGTACAGTAGCACAAATCATATGATTTTTCCTACAAATCATAAGAAAATCATATGAACTCCTTGAAATATGGCTCACCAATTCATCATTAATCTGAAAATGCCTGCCAACCATTTTTTGTTGCTCCTCATAATCGCTTCCAACAATCTGAAAAATCATAAGAAAGCATCCAATAATTAGTCAGATTTAGAGATAATCAGCAAAAGATGAAATTGCATTTGATCTTATATTATACCTTTATGGCTAACTTCTGGCCCTTCTGGGCCTATGCCTATGCCATTAACTGGAATTCTCTCTGCTGACGACGACTTCAAAAAATCCGGCAAAGCTTCCAATGAGCCAAGTGTAGATGCTTGCATATACACTCCCTCACCACTCTTGTCGATATGGCTCATGAAATACCTAATGTCTTCCATTACTGTTGATTTGACAAGTTCCAAATCATCATTAGGTCCTACTACATGTAGACCAGTGCCAGCAATAGCATGCTCAAGACCCTGCACATGAATGAATATAGCCTTACATATTTGCCTGAAATTGCTATTTAATTACTGGAAATTCTTCCCTAGACCGGGTTCAATTCAATGGACCAAACTAATAAAAGATGGAAGAGAGCAAAGTAGTTTTTGAATGAAATGAAGGTATTAGAGTCTTTAACTAGGAAAAATGGTCTCATGCACTCGGTCTATACAAGTATTTTACATGCTTCAAGAAAGTTAAAATCACCTGGCACTAATCTTAATACCCTGTGCAGCTTTGATTACTTTGTGGTGTATGTATGCTCCCTGAAATCAAACAACCATTAATTTCCAGTAACTCATTTCAAATTATACTGAAATCAAACATCAATACAATATCCTTCTCAATCTTCCTCAAACTGTAATATAATATAAACTTATTCAATGCAATAATGAATTCTGTGTTCCTCATCTTCAGGAGATTGAGTGATTCTATAGTTTGTGGCTTCAAGCCTTTCATCATGTCAACAACTAAGATAGCAATATCACACAAACCTGAACCCCTTGACCATAGATTAGCAAATGACCTATGTCCAGGTGTATCAATAACCAATAGACCGGGGACCTTCAATTTAGTATTAGATTTCAACTCCCTAATTCTTTCTCTTATGTTCTCAATGGGGAAGAATGTTGCTCCAAATTGTTGTGTTATACCACCAGCCTCATCTTTTCGGACATGAGTCCCTCTGATACAATCCAGGATCTTGGTTTTACCAGCATCAACATGTCCCAGAACGCAACATACAGGGGAACGAAGATTTTCAGCCTGTTTTAACATGTTTTAGCTTTTCTCTGTTTCTTTGAAACAAATTCAGACTCGGAATCAATCTCCTCATCATGGAATTCGAAACCACCCTTAACATTGAGATTCACATAATCGAAGCATTTGGCATCCCATTCTTCATCATCCTCCTCTTCTGGCTTCTCTTCCACATTTATTGAATCCTCACCTACAACCTCAGACTCAACATCCTGTTTTTCTTCAACTTTTATGCTCTCCTCCAACTTAGCTGGTTTGGACTTCTTAGCCTGGTACTTGGGTCTTTTTGTTAGTGCACCCTGTTTTTGTATTGTGGGGATCTTAGACAACATACCAGCATTAGCAAGTATCCAATTCCTCATAGCCTCTAATCGGCATTGTTTTTCCTTCATTTTTTTTTTTTTCTAACAGATTCTAAAACCCATACCTTAAGTGCTAAGCATGCACCAACTCAAAGTAACTTTTCATGGATATCTTATCCTCCAGGTGAAGCCAATTTTATTAAATTAGTGTAATCTCAATTCATTTTTATGCACTAGATTTGCTTTCGTAGCTTAGTACCATTGAATAAATGTGGATTTGTCAGACTTGATTAGAGATTGTTGTTGAAGATACAAGTAAATGTTACAAATTTAGTGTGCTTAAACGCTGAGCAAACACTAAAGCTTAAAACATGAATTTTCTTAATTAAAAATTTGATAATATTTTTTATTTTATCTATTTTGTGTATTTCATTATAGTAGCACATTATCTACTATAATGAATTTCTCAATCTTGTCAATTTAATTGTTTTATATTTGTTACTATTAATTATTTTATAAATTTTCAGCTATATTTTTAATTTAAATTTTACACTTGAAGAGTTGACTAATAAGAATTGTGAAAGTATTATGACGGAATGAGGTGTAGTCTTAGCATAAGCCAATTAGTTTTCTACAAGATGAATTCATACTCATTCACTTATAAGTTCACGTGTGTGCAGGACAAATAGATAATTTTTTTATGAGAAGAAAGAAATGCACAAAATGGAATAACTGACATAAGAGTAAATGAATAATAGAGCATGCGAAACTTATAAGCTCGAAAATACACGTTTTGGAAGGCATTAGGAAGAGTAGTTTGTCCTTTAGCGTTATGGTAAAAATTTAAGAACAAATTAAACGTTTGGACAAGGACCTCTTCAAATTAATTATCAGGGTGGCATTAAATTGATAGATACTGCTAATAAAATCATTCGACTGCATGTGATCTTCAACAGTCGTATCACTATACTCCATAGCCTTACATTCTTAACTTATTTGTGACAAATAAATATGCTAGGACCCATCCATTTCGCTTTTCTAATATATTAAACCTTCCACTTCAAAACATCACAATAATCAAATGGTTTGATTTATTTATAATTTTGTTTGTTTTAAGCAGTAATTGTTGAATTGTCAGAAATTAATCATTAAATTAAGGTATTGTTTGATTAGAGGTGAGGTGAAGAGAAAATTGAAGAATTTACGTAGAAATGAAAGTGTTTGGTTTGAAAAAAAAAATAAAATTTAAATAGAAAACAATTAAAAGGAAAGTTGGTGTTTTAAACTGACTTGTTACATAAAGAAATATTTTTTACATAGAAATAATATTAAACAAATAAATAAATAAAATGAAAATGTCGGCCGAAGAGTAAGTGGGGCCTGCAAAGGGCCGCCATGAATACAAAGTAAAGAATCAAATAAACTGGACGAATCTTTAAATTAATGTCTTAAAATCGTACTATTGCAAAAGATTCTGACCGTCAGTTTATTTTTCCAATCTATTTAAGAAATTGGGTAGGAAAAGAAATGGTGGTGCTGGCTGGACGTGGGATTCAATTGATGACCAAATTCAGGGCAGGCTCACCAAATGCCAATTGCAGCAACAGGGTCTAATTTGTCTCAGCCTCTTTTGTCTTCTTCTTCAATCATTTCACATCTTATTTATCTTTTTATTTTTTATTTAGATAAAATAATGTAGTAATTTACAGTGCATATGAATAACAACAAACCTATACTCACATGCTAAATTGTAGTGCAAAATAAATAATAGAATTATTGTATAAGAAATAAAAATGAAAGGGGACAATGATGACTGTCCCCAAATGGTCTTATATTCTCTTCTAATAATCTTTGCATATATGTATATAAATCTATTGTAAAGAACATGTGTATATAAATTATTCAATAATTTATAAATATTTTTATTAATTTATTTGTTGAATTGTCAACCACCAAAAGGTAAGTAGTCTATGCGCTGTGATTAGAGTGGCATCATAATCATTATTTTGTATTACTAAAATTAATAATACAGCGAAACTTAAAATAATATAAAGGCCAAAAAAAAATAACCATTTTTGTTGCCAAATGATTTTGGAGGCATAATTTTTATTGTCTAAAATTAATTGTTAAGGAAGACTGTTGAATTTTCCGATGTTGATAGTTGTTTTTAAACCGGTTCCAAATTCATTTAAACTCTAGAATTTTTTTTTATTTAAAAAAAGAAAAATATTTGAATTTCAGTCTATTTCTCTTATCTAACTATACTCATTTCAACTAAATTTAACTTCAATTAGCCTATTTAGCTCGATTTTTGTATTAATAAATATATTACTCTTAAATTCTATTAATATGTCGGTCTTTTTTTTATGATGAATTGTGTTTAATTCTTGATCTCTTACTGTCAGAAAATATTATGAAAAGATTCCCAAAATACATGTCGTTTGTATTTTAACTTCTATAACTTATTTTCTAGGCATGTTTAAAATTTACTGTACTATCTGAATTGGAAGGGTGGCCAAGCTTTCCTTGGAGGCTTCTCAAGGGCGGCCATCCCCTCGATCACTCATTTTAAAATTTTACCGCAGGCTTCTGTTTTGTTTATCCTATCTTTTAGAAGCACAATTTTGACTCTGCAAGCAAAATTGGAGGTTTTACAAATAGAATACAAGTCTAAAACTTAAAAGTATTATTAAGCTGACACAACACAACACACATGGCTGCCATAAGCAGGATTGAAAGAATATACTGTAAGAAATGCAAAAATGGGTTTTCTTGGAAACTCGGTTTTTGTTTCCTAATAATTATTTTATTGAAGCACAAGCACTCATCTTTTGGGTAAGATGAATAAAGAATAGCTTATTTTTGTAAATTATTCTAATAACTAAGTGAACTATAATATAAGCTAAATAATATCATCATCAACCACTTACCCTCCAACCACCCTTTCATCTTCCTCAGCACCTTGTTTTTTCATTAGGTAATTAAAATTGTTCGCTTGTCTTAATTCTCACTTATAAAATATTTCTCCAAGTTAGTTTTAGCAGGGATGAATAGCTCTCTCAAATTATTCTTGCAAACTATAAATAATTATTTGTTAAGATCCATGTGTAGTTTGGTTTTATGAAATAATAAATAAATATTTTGTTATAAAAAAAAATTATAAAGAAATAGAATTGGAAATGAGACAAGAGAACAACAGATACATATAGATAATATAATATGTCGCCAATTAGAGTATGACACGTTGATCATCTTACTTTCTATAGAGATTATTGACACGTTGATCATCTTACTTTCTATAGAGATTATAGAACGTATTTCAATCGCTAGTTTAATTCTTGATTATTATTGTTGTATTTCTACTAATGAATGAATGAAATTAGTGCTGAGTTTGTAATAAATGGTTTAATTTTCCACAATAATTAGAGAAGCAGTACAAAAATAACAATTCAGACGAAGAGGAGAGAAGCCTTTATGGGGATATAAATATAGTCTTTAGAAGTTTGATTATAAAAACGAAAAGAGCGCATCATATCATATCTGATTCATTCTGTAAAAGATCTTCGTAGGAATAAAAGTTTACAAGGAAAATAAGTAAAGTTCCGGCACGCAAGTTATATAAATTGGCATATTTTCCATTTTTTGCCATCAAAGAAGAGATAGAGAGGTTTCTAAAGACAAAAGTGAGGTTTGTCTCATTCTTGCCTCTTCTTTCTCTTCCCTTTTCTTGTGGGTATTTTGGCCTCTTCCCTTCACTGCAACCAAGTCCTCTCAGACTTTCCCTGGTTTGATTGAAACTAAGAGTTTCACAATAAAAAAAGTATCGTGATTTCTCTTAATTTGAACATTTTCTTTTGTTTTTCTCAGTCGGTTCTTCTTAAAAGCATTTGATTATTTTGTATGATTTTGAATTTCTTTTTCATTTTGCAGCTACCCCCAAGAATCTAAACAGAGCTGTGATTTTAAGAGGTTCTTAAATCTTAATCCAAGAAAAGGTAGATTCCTCTTTGTTCTGAACTAAAATTTTTACTGTCAGGATATACCCAATTATTGAATCTTTGGAAATTGGTTCTTTTTTGTTCAAACTTTAAATTTTGGGGATACCCACATGGGAATCGATGTTTATCATATTGAATTTTGGGTTTGTAGGCAAAATCGTTCCATGGATTTAATGAGACAAGGAAGTGGTGTATGGAAATCTTTCAGAGATGGAGATTTCGAGGAAGAGGATGTTTGGGAAGTTTTAAGAGAAAAGAAAGATTCAAATTCCAAGATTGGGGTATCATCTGTGGAATCCTCATTTTCTGTTCCAAGAAATCTCCCTTCTGCTGCAAGAATGATCCCAAGAACAGCAACTATTAGTGGCAGCAGTAGCAACAATTCTTCTAATGAAACCAAATTAGTGCAGCAGCAATCTGCACCTGTCAATATTACTGATTGGTGCAAGATTTCCAGAAAGAAGTCAAAGAAAGCCTCCAAGAACACGAATTCATGGCTTGATTGTGATGATAATGAAGAAGAAGAAGAAGATGATGATGATTATGATGAGAAGTATAATAATGGGGTTTTGAATGAAGACAGTGATGAAGAAAATGAAGATGAAGAAAATGATGTTTATTATAAATTGCCTCCTCATGAACTTCTTGCAAGAAGACTTGCAAGAAGTCAAATTTCCTCATTTTCTGTGTTTGAAGGTGTAGGCAGGACACTTAAAGGAAGGGATCTTAGCAAAGTTAGGAATGCTGTTTTGACCAAAACTGGGTTTCTTGAATCACCATAACACTATAAGCAATAGTCCATTTCTACAATGAATGTTTAGCCCAGCACGAGTGCACTTACGACTCTGGTTCAGTCTAGTGGCAGTGCACTCGCGGCTGTACTATGGCAATAGACCATTTTCCAATCTTCCCACCCCAAGTACGAAAAGAAAATAGTCCAGTTCTGACAATTGTCAAAATGAAGAAGTTGGTATTTAGCTTAGCAGTTAGGGCTTTTTGATGCTGGTTTTTGTGTTAGTGGAAATTGGGTTATCCACTTTTATGTAAAAAAAGTAGTATATAGTGTATCATTGTATACTAAGATATGGGTTTTGATTTTGATTTTGATCTGAGCTTTCAGTATGTTTGCTTTCCATTACTTGTACTAAAAAATGAAGGCCAGATCGGAAAGGGATATTCGACACTTTCCACTCAGTATTGCTTCTTTCTTTCTTCTTTTTTATTGGTTTCCACATGCAAAGTTATAAAATTTGTTGAATGGTACAATATTTGTTTCCAATATAATTTTTTAAAAAAAAAAAACAAAAATAAAAGTTGCAATTTGCTATGTTCTTTTAAAATTTTTATAACCCAAATTGGAATCCAAATAAACTCAAACAAATATTTTAATTCAGCAATAAGATTCCTTTCACAAGAAAGGAAATACGAAATCCTGATAAAAATTGTAAAGCTAACAATAATTAGTTTGGAAAATAATTTTTTTCTTTATAGTTTATTATTATTATTATTATTATTATTATTATTATTATTATTATTATTATTATTATTATTATTATTATTATTATTATTATTATTTTATAAATACAAAAAGTGTCTAGCCATTTTTGTTTCCCCTATTGGCTCTGCTCATGAACCAGGTGCTGAGAAAAAAAAAAGAGTAGAAAAGTATGCTGTGAAAATTTTTAGTCGTAAAAGTTAATTGCAATTTGCAAGTTAGGTAAAACAACACATGTTGTTATCAACTACAGGTTGGTCTAGTAGAATATATATATATATATTTTTTTGAAATTTACTGCAGGAGAAAATATTATTTTTAAAAATTTGTCCGATGCACTTTGTTACATAGTTTTTTAATGTTGTGAAGTGAAGTGTATTTTTTGATAAAATTTTTGTTAATAATTCATCTTCTGACTCTAAAAAATTATATAGTTTTAAAATTTGAATCCTTATCTATTATATTTTAAAATTTAGACTTTAAAGTGTTACATTACTTAAAGTTTATACCTCTTTTATATAATTTACTTCATATTTTATTATGAACTACCAGTTAGTTTAATAGAACGAAACAATAGATTCTTTGAATTAAAAATGTCGCCACTTTAATGAGCATCAACAATATTAAATTCAGCAGAGAATAAATCTGTCAAATCTGATGAAATTAAAAAAGAAAAAAGATCATACAAATCTGAAAAGTCAAAGAAGAAGAAGAAATTGATCTCCTCTCCTTTATTAGAGAAGTGAAGAAACAAGTAGGAGTGACGGACCACCATGAGCATAGTAGCTAAGTCATGTTTCTTTCCTTCATTCCTTAATTAATTCATGCACACCTATTCATTGACATTTCTCTTCTGATTTTCTTTTCCACATTTATTATTATTTGATTGTAACATATGGTAAATTTATCTTTTTCAAAACTAAATAATTTTAATGTTTTATAGAAACTTGGATATCATTTACAAAAAATAATATGCTAATTACCTATTAAGTTAGGGATTAATGAAAATACTACTTTATTTAAGTTGGGAAATGCATTCCCAATATACTCGTTAAGATGGTTATTTCTAATTCATGGTGTTATGCTTAATTCAACGTATCAAAATTAAAAAATATACCATGAAATTTTTATTGCTTTTCACAAAATTAACCGATTATATCAAGTACTTTTCAAAAAGTAAAAGTATGAAGATTTGCTATTTCAATTAAAGGGTTTTACAATGTTACACTTTGAATGTTTGGATACATTAGAATTACAAATTGAATTTCAAGTACCAAATTGTCATAATCTACTAAATTAAGGTATCTTTGGTAAAAATAAGCCTAATTTTATAAAATACTATTTTAAATTATGAAAATAACCAAGTTTAAATTTCTATGTTTCAGCCGAATAAAAATACATAAGCTTTACTCATTGTCAATGCATTTCCCTCCATTTATTTCTCTATCTGTTCCCTCAAGGAGCATTGCAGGAGTTGTTGATAGGAAAAGGAAGTACCGACGAAAGTCGTGGTACTTGAAACTTCATATTTGATTGTTATAATAGACGGTACCGCCTGTCAAAATTTTGAAATGAAAATTACATAAACTCCCAAATGATCATACAACCACCACAAAATAGTTATTTCAAAGATAATGGTATCATTAGATCACTTTTGGTACAATTACCTACTCCAATTCTCATCTTTTTTTTTTTTAATGGATAATAAGGAGTCCAAATTTTTTTTTTTGACTTTTGGGCCTGACCATACTTTTCACCCTGAACTTTCGAACATTCACCCTTTTCACTCCCACCTTCACGTCTTACTAGAAATACCTCCAACTTTGCATACAATAACCAATTTCACCCTAAATTCATATTCCTAGCTGAAATTGAAAAGTTAACTTAATTTAAGGACCAAAATGCAATATTATCCTGCCAAGTCAGACGTCACTAGAATTCTACTGGAAGTGGGACCCAGTGATGACATGGATTTTTCAAAAAATATAAAAAAATCCATAAAAACCTACTATCCTTATCTTCCCTCTTCATTCGTGGCCGTTCACCTATTTTTAATGGTAAAATGTTTTTTTTTTTTTCTCAGCCATTTGAAGAAGAGCTTCTATGAGATTTCCGGAGGACTTCTTCGGAGAACTTCAAAGAAGAACAAAACGAAGATCGTCAAAACAAAGGAAAATGAATAATATTTTCTTTGTTTATAAAGATTTCTCTTTAAAGAAAACAAGAATCCAGATTAGAGAAACAAAGAAAATCAAATTTCAGAAAAAGAATCTGAAATTTCAAGCAAGAAAAGATCTCTAAGACAAAAAGAAATTTGAAGAAATCAGAGTCAGTTGGATGCTAGTGAATTGCTATTAATAATAGTAATTTGTTAAAGAAGGCAGAGGTTTATGCACCCAAACTGGGAGCCTGGTTCTGTACTTCTGCTGTAGTGATCATAACAAATTTAAAAATGGCAAGCTGCATTGTGTACTACACATGCTAGTTTACAAGTGAAATAGAATTAATATATAGTACAATTTACATGAAATACAATTAATTTTCAATAAGGCTCCAAATTTTCTTGCCCTTTCCTTCATTAAAATCTTCCAATTCTTTAATAGCCAAATTCCTTAATTCTTTTACCTTTTCTTCTAACCATTTACTCTTTTCTGCTCTTTTGTATATTCCTTCAATCATACCAACATAACCTCCAAACCTTCTTAATTTCTCCACCTCCTCTTCTCTCCCTCCTCCTAATATTGCCCCACATGCAGCACCACACGCGTGTATTTCACCTTCTTTCTTCTTACATACAAGATCAAGCCACTTTTCATCACCCTTACATTCACGAAATTCAATTTCATTGTATTGTCCTTCTATCACTCCTTTTGACCCTACAGCGCGTGAGATTTCATTAATTACCCGCAAAACCCGAGCCCAATCGTTTTCGGACGAGCAATTCACCCGGGTCAATAATTCGAACCCGAAAGGGACCAATAAATCAGCAGTGAGAAGCTCAATATTTGGCCTATAAGCATGGTGAAATAACGGCCCACTATTCCTCGCCGGCTTGTCAGTCAACGGCATAATCTCATGAGTAAAAGCAGCAGCGTGCATTAACCATAAAGCAGAAGCTGCGGCTAAGGCTTGGTCACGTTCACCGCCGACTAGCTCACAAGCGGCTATACACAAGGCCGGAGCAGAATTTTCCGGCGCGGTAAAGGTTAAATTATGCATAGGATCAAACACCTCAAGCGGCGGACGGATTGGTATGGCATTTTTAAGATGAGTGTTGATATCGGCATTTATAGATGTCCGGTAAGAAGCAAAAGTTACGGTGGATTTGGAAGTAGAAGATCGATGGTTAGGATTTGATCTGGAAAAGATACAGGCCGTAGAATTGATTTGGAAGAGAGCTCCGGCGGTGTCCATGGAGATGTACAGAAGTGAAGTGAATTATGAGGCGAGGAAGAAAGGATTTTGGGTTTCTCTTTATAAAGGCATTTTCGCATGTGACTAATGTTTCTTCGGAACAAGTAGTAATTAATTAGGGACGGTTTGTCAATTTCAGCTACTAATGTATAAACCCACACGTTACACGGTAACCTAATAATTTTTTTTAAAAAAAAAAAATAGAATAATTAATCTCAGGTTGTTAAAAAAATTTTTTATAATATGTAATTGAGTCATTCCATTTTGGAAAATTAATAAATAGATCTTTATATTTTAGATCTTTATATTTTAGCTGTTATGCTATTATATCCTTTTGTCACAAATAATTATAAATCAAATGGAAAGTCAATATTTTAAGTTTATAAGGGTAAAATATGACAATACTACCTTTAATAATAATAATAATAATAATAATAATAATAATAATAATAATAATAATAATAATCTTCTTTCTTCTTCACTAGACTATTGTCAGAGATTCACCACCTCCACCAATTTACCACCGTTGTGGAGAACTTACCACTATGAATCTTTAGTTTGCTGTCAAGAAAGAAGCCACCAATTCCTATCATTATAGCAAAGAAAAGAAATCAAAAGCTAAATGTTACCTAGTCAAAAATCATCTTAATCTCAAAAAACGGAACTAGCCATGAGAACCTTAGATCGAAGAATTTGAAGAAAGCTAAATGTTACCTTCGCCACATCTTTCAACTTTCTAACGAAGACAATTCAGAAACACAACTGATGCACAATCACATATCAAAACTCATATACAAATTGCAATTCAAAAAAAGAATTAGTGCTCACTGTTCGTCGGTCAATCATCTTCATTTTCATAAAAAACAGAATTGATGCTCAGCGTTCATCATTCGAAAAAGGATTCTTCAAATTAGCAATAATTTACAATTAATTGATTTGTTGTAGTATTATAAAAAAAAAAAAAAAATTGATTTGTTGTAGTAATATTTTATAATTTCGGGGTTCAAAATGTAAAATTTAATGAAAGTCCAATTTAACAAGAAAAGACATTTAATCTACTCATCTTCTTACATCACTAAATAAGAGATGGTGATATCTAATCAACATCTAGTGTATGAAAATGAATTATCATTAATAAAGATTTATAAAACCCTTTGTGTTTAAATATTGTTATCAGTAGGAATTTTATGATATGATCAAATATCATATACTAACTTAATTATGGCAGATCTTTTAGGTTGTGTTTCTTACGCTACATTGGGTTAATCAAATATTTGTTTACACTAAGTTTGTGTAAGTACCTCATATTATTAAAATTTTCAAGGTAAATAATTATTTGGAAATATAATTATTATGGTTGTGATATGATAATCAGAGATCATTTGGGTGGTTGATGTTTTTAGGAAGCTTTAAATTGAATTAAAAGTCTGAGTTTTTTCTATTTATTATTGAGTCTGATCGTCAGATTTTGATTAATACATTTGTGATTTTTAGTTCAAAATTGTAAATCTCAGTTACAAAAACTGTCTGCGATTTCTTATTCTTTTGTTAGAAGATCAGCGAATTATTCTTTTAATTCGAATAATATGGGTTGAGAAGTAAGTTTAATTTTTTTTTTTTAAAAAAAAAAACTTTAAAGTGTTTTCTTGATTAAAGCTATTTAATTAATTTGAACTTAATTTAAGATTTTGGTGCAGTCTGCTAACAATCACGGATTACTCGATAAGAAAAGAGTTTTTAAATATCAATCTAGATTTTCCAAATTTATTTTAGAAAGAGTTGCAATTTATTTTAAAATAAAATTTATAGAAGTAAGCAATTTTGGTTCGTCAAAATTATAGTGCCTAATATTATAACCAATCTGAAAAGAAAACCTTTCTTATTAATGGAGGGTATTTGAAACATAAATAAAATAATAAATTAATCTAGATTTCGAAATTTATTTACATATTTGTAATTCAATTAGTTTGATATTTAAGTTACCACATAAAATATATTTATAAATACATTTCTTAATAATGATTCATTTGTTCTAAATATAATATAGCCTAATTTTTTAAATTACTTAAGAATCCAACCAAATCTAACACTGGAGGGTTAGTATCACACTCCATGGAACAATACACAGAAATAGTGGAACATCAAACAAGCAAAGCTCAGGTTAGACGCAATATATATA
>CANUEY010031538.1:0-12052 GCA_948099555.1 Croton setiger
AAAAAAAAAACGTTTACAGTCGAATAGAAATCAAATTGAAAAGGGAAAAAGGGTTAGGGTTCTTGATGAAGCAGAAAGGGGGAAATCGAAAATTCGAATGGAAATTGATGTTAGTTGGTGAAATTGAAGAGGGAATCGAGGAAAACTGAATGAGACGCGGGGGAGATTAAAAAGGGAAGAATAGAAATAGATAATCGACAGTCGACAGAAAGGGAAAAAAGAAAGAGAAGCGGGGAATCTTCTGGAAGTGGGAGGGAGCGTCTGATTTTATTGTACGGAGGCAGTTGGAGGAGACAGCTGGCATCAGAGGTCGTTGAAATCGTTGGGAAGAAGCTCTATATAAAGAGCACAGATAGTCGATCGAAGGGGGGGGGGAAGAAAAAAAATTCTGCATTCTTTCGAAAGAGTGTCCAGAATCTGCTGGAAGCTCTAAAGTAATTCTTCTTTGTTGTTCTCTTCTTCTTTTCGAAAATTTCCTTTAGTATAAAAAAACATTTTTGTTGTAAGTTTCTTCAATTCTGGAAAGAGTGAATCCAGAATTGTAAAATTGTTACTCAGTCAATTCTCTTCTGGATTAAATGAGCTGTAAAGGAACGATGAATGTTGGATTCTTAAATTCTGATTGTTGAGCTATTCTGAGGTACTACATTTTCTAATCTTACTGTATATTTGAATTCCATTTGATATATTATGGTTAAATGTATTAGAATATAGGTATGATCTGTTGAAGATTGATTCTGTTGCTGTAATTGTACTGGATTATGAGAATAATATGTAGTTGTTTGATTGAGAAGCATTACTGAAAGTGTTTGCTGTGAATATGAGATAGTTTGCATTCTGTTTATATCCTGTCATGAAATAATGAATGTAAATTCATTTTGTTATGAAGTGTATATGTTTGATTGATAGATCTATAAATCTGGATATAAGTGGTTTGATTATATTCTAATGAGTTTGTTGAGAATTGATCAAGGTATGATCATTATAATAGCCTCATCTATAGATCTTCATCATAGTTAAGTAATGTTTTCTTAGGTCATATAGAATATGCTTATACATTCATTCTTCTGTTGTTGTCAATGAGCAAAAATTGCTGTCCATGATTCTGTTCTAAACCTACATCTAGGAGTGAGGGATTAGAATGTAGTTTCTGATATCATCAACATGTCATAACATCAATTATTCATTACTAGTCATACATTGTAGTTCAAATACATGTTGAAATCAGATTCGGTCATTTGCACACTGCATAGCTTAGTTTCTGTTACTAGATCTGTTCACTTTATTTGTCATCCTCATCATATATACTGTTGTGAACATGAGTTATGGATCTATTGAGAATTTTACCAAAAAGAAGTGCTAAATTGGAAAACATATATTGTCTAAATTCTTATTTGCTGGAATAAGCTGTTTCATTGTTGAAATGTATGAGATTACATAATTTGGGGTGTTTGGATGAGTTTGGGGCAGTTTGGGAATTTTCAAAAATTGAGGGGCATTTTGGTAATTTTACAAAAGTTAGGGACTAAATTGAAATTTATAAAAATTGTTCAATTTGATGTTATTTTGATTGTTTGATTGTTTAATTTGCTTAATTTTGAATTTGAATGCCCAAATTTATATTTTAGATTTAATTGCAAAGTTTAATACTTTTAGGTATTAAATTGTAATTTTATATTTTCTGCTTTATTATTGTAATTTTTGGGATGGGATTTATTTTCGGGAAATTATTAAGGGTAGAATTGTAATTTGTAGGATTCCGGTTTGTAATAATTAGTATTTTAGGATTTTATTTTTCCACATTTTATTTTCCGTAAATTTATCGTTTTATTTGTTTGTGATTGCGCGAACATTTTAAATCACCGTTAGGAACATCGATTAGTGTTTTCAAATAAAATTATCGACTTGACTTAAACTTAAAAATCAATTTTGGTTAGCGAGGCCGGTTTACGAACCAGGCGTTAGTCGAAATTTAATTTCGGCTAACGTACCCAACCCACTTACCCAACTTTGGTTCAACCAATGTCTTATCCAAATTTTTCAAAAACGGAGTCAATTAAAACAGAGTCATTTTTTTAATTTAATTTGGTTTTCAAAACCGGTTCCCGAAGGGTGGCGACTCTAAAATTTTTAAGACCGACTAGTTCGGCAATCATCCAAAAAAATATTTTATCACTTGTTTTTCAAAAATCAAAATCTTAAGTTTTTCGGTTTAATTAAAATCGGAAAAGAAGTCGTCGCTTAGTCAGACCGTCATCAACATTATTACTATGTTATGAATTATAGGAGCATTGAGTTCTCAAGCGGCACGGGGTAAACAACCCAAGGCCCAACCGAGCTCACAGCAGAGAGATATGTGTTAAACCCACTTACTTATATGTTTAAAGATGACTTTGTGATATTGTCAAATATGATATATTGAACTGTTTGAATATATATATATATATGTGTGTGTGTGTGTGTGTGTGTGTGTGTGTGTGTGTGTGTGTGTGTGTGTGTGTGTGTGTGTGTGTGTGTGTGTGTGTTTGATAGACAAAATTAGAAATAACGTCATCTGACATATGATAAAAAAAAAATGGCCTGTTTTATGACATAAGAATATAGAATGAGGTGTTACATATTTACTCGATTCTGGCATTTTTCAGTCTCGTGGGCCAAAAAGCCCTAATTAGCTCCATTTGTGTCTTTCGACGACAAACGAGCCTATAACATAACTTGAAATTCTTATTCAAATCATATATTATCAAATTCAAATCATATAATTCATGTTTAACTTAATTATCAAATCAAATCATGATGCATTTTAATGAAAATGCACATAATGCATGAAAATGACGTCGGAACGACGTAGGTTAGGGTTTGGGGTGTCACAGCTAGCTTTTCAGAAATTTCAACAATCAGACTAGCTTTTTAAACAGCTATAGCTTCAGCAGTTTTTGCATCTATCTTGGCATTGATTTCCTTAGCTTGTTCTCTCAAAATGGCTCGGATGTCTTTAATTGAGGCCATTTTTGGTGATGTTATTAGTGTAGGTACTTGGTGAAGGACAGGGGTAAAAGGATTAGAATGCATATAAGGCAAGATAGAATGTAGGGTAGTATGTAGGGTAAGTATATAAGGTAGGTGTGGTATTGTGTTTAGGATTTGACTTCTCGACTTTTGGTAGACCTAAATTTATGATCCTAAAGGTCTTTCTAAGAAATTTTAAAACAAGTGGATTATATATTTAATATGAATGCATAACATCGCGCCAAAATTTATTTTAATGGTAAGTCATTAATGCATTTGTAGGGTACATACAATCTAAAAAAAGATTTTATGATCATTAATATGGAAAACTGAAGGCTTAATAAGGGTAATCGTTGCCTCTAGTAGGATATACCTCGCCATACGTGAAACAAATAGTTTCACGTAGGTCCACCAGTACTGCTTATTCATCACACTTGAAAAGATCAAATATGGACCACTTAAGAAAAGATAAAAAGTGGGGTTTGGTCATAGGGTGGATGCTTTTCCTATCTCTCGACAAACTTAAATTGAGTTGTTGATGTGCGCTACTTGCTATTCGACAGAATGTTTGAACAGAGTGAGAAGAAAATATTTTTAATTTTTTTTAATGAAATGGACGAAAAGATCCTCAGAGTGCACATCATTTTTGAAAAATGCAACAATCAAAACAAATTCAAGTTAATGTTCTCTTAAAGAAAGTCACATCCAAAATAGGTCTAATAATAGTCCTCAATTTAATTTCAATTAAAATTAAGTCCCTAGCGAAGTCACCAAACTATGAAATCTGATTTTATGAAAGGATCGAAAAATGTTGCACGTCAAATTTGGAGTCGCTACTTAATTTTTTATTAAGGTAAAATTAAGAAAGACTAATTGACTCTATTTTAATTAATTTGTCCAATAAATAAGACACAAGTCAGCTAAACTAAAGAGGATTCTGAGATTAAGTTCTTTGACTGATTTTGGTTGATTGTTTATACAAATTCAAAAATAATTAAAAATATAATAGGGGAACCAAAATAAAGAGTTTTGGATTTTAGGCCTGCTATTCGGGGTGAAATCTTAAATATGCCTACATATTTCATTTTAATTGGAAATCAATGTCGATTAGTTCAGAAGTCTATTTAAAGGTGAGAAAATGGGATGCTTAATACATGAATGTGTGAATGATCATGTGTTTTGCTCCTTTTGGCAGCTTGAAAAAACTGTTGGGCTATTTGTTGCCAAAATTGTGATTTTGCGCTTTCTGGCAACTTGAAAAGTATGTCAGAATATTTGTAGCCAAAATTGTAATTTTGCGCCTTTTGGCGGCTTAAAAAGAATGTCGGGCCATTTGTAACCAAAATTATAGTTTTGCACCTTTTGGTGGCTTAAAAAATATGTCAGCCGTTCCACGATAAAATAATTGAATTGGACACTTAATGCCAAAGGAAAGATGTAGAATGAGTGATGATTGAATTGACAAATGAGAGTTTAGAAACTAACCTAGTTTAGAGGTCGTCTACTTCAAAGCTTCAGGATGCCAAGCTTGACTCGACACTTTGAAAAGACTAGAAAAACTGTCTAAAAGAGCTATAAAATCACCTAAGTCAAAATCTTGAAAATTGTGTTGTTGTCAAACTTGAGGGAAAAAGCTGCTATTTGTAGGGAAAAAAAGGCTTTCCAACGCATGGATGCACCCTGATAAGGCATATGGGTGCGCCGAAAAGAGGGCACACGAGTGAGCCATCAGTCCTGATTTTTTTGGTTTTTTTTTTTTTGTTTCAATTGTTTTTCGCGAGTTTTCGAACTTCTTTGACTCGTTAAACGAAGGAATACAGGATATAAACTTTGTGATAGGCCTTCGACTCTCGTCACATTTCTGAAAAGTTGTCCACCTTCTTTTTTGGAAAGCTTTCTCAGGCCTTAAATGGACATCGTGTGCAAAAATTAGGCCAAAATTTGAGTACTCACAAGTATACCCTATTAGTTCTAATCGAATAAGTAACCATAGAAACACAAGCCATAACACATTTTTATCCACTTCTCGTGAAAACCCATGCGCTTCATGATCAATTCTAAGAACGACCATTCCACACATTCATATGCTTTGCTAACATCCAACTTAATTGCCATTTCAAAATTGTCTGCCTTTTTATTCTTTAGGCGATGCATAACTTCATGAACAATAAGAATGTTGTCTGAGATCAAACTTCATTTCACAAATGCGCCTTGGTTGGGAGTTATCAAATCTTGTATGTCGATTTGTAACCTTTTTGCCATGATTTTTGCTATGATTTTATAGAACACCATGCACAAACTGATTGGCCATAACTCTTTCATGGATGTAGTATTCTAAACGTTTGGGAATGAAGCTAATCACCGTGTGATTAAAATTCTTTAGCATTGTTCAACTATGAAAGAAACTTTTGACAAAATAACATACCTTTTTACCAACCACTTCCCAATATTTTTGAAAGAATTGCGCAGTCATCCTATCAACCCTTGGCGCCTTCGTAGCGTTGATAGCGAAGACTGAATCCCTAATTTTTTCTGCAGTGACTTCATGGATGAGGCGTTGGTTTTGTTCATGTTGCACTAAAGCTTTAAATCTGTTGTAGAGAATTTTTAATTCAGTAGTCCTAGTTCTTTAAGCTTTTGCAGAAACGCAGGGTGTTGATAAATAATTCATGCCTTTGTATCATGCTGCCACTGAATCTTTGTTGCACATTTTATTAAATGCCATTTGCTAGATATTGTTGGGCTTTTAACTTTTGTGGGTTGGCTAAATCCTAGTTGCTATAGTTATTATCCGCCATATAGGAGCAAAGAAATAAAGTTGTGTGGCACAAAACCTGTAGGACACTGGTTCAAGTTGTGACAATTACAAAAGCATTCCTATCTAATTGGATTGTCGTTCGGTTGGCACGAGCAAGCACAAATTCACAGGTCTATATTCATAATTGGACTAAACCACCTATAAGTTACTTTAAATCAGGTGAATGTTGTAATTCTCTTCCCCAATGTATTAGTGATGTTTTAAATGTTAATAGAAGTTAATAATAAAGAATAAGGCAATAATATCATATTTGTAAACACGGTATAAAATGTAAGTAATTTCATTTCTATTATTTTCTATCCCACCCAACTTCTTCAACAAAGGCTGAATCTTTTCCTAAAAGAAAAATTAAATAAACATAGGTTGCAATTTGAATCCAAAACAAAACAAATTTATCCACCAAGCTATCCAAAACTTAAAAGTTACAGCCCGAAAATATACAACTCTCTGCCTGCCACTTTGTTTAGAATCAAGAAGAATGTAGATGTGATACGGTAATACCTAGATTTTGTAGAATTCGGACAACGGTTATAACGACAACACCATTACCTAACCAGAACATTTGACACACCAACATCATCATCATCATCTCGTTTATAAGATTCCTTTCTTTCTCTCTCTAAAGAAGTTTCCTTCTTGCCTTCTCCTCCGGTTTCCTTTGCTTCCCTTTTATCAAATTTTATTAGGGTTGCTTTCTAGATTGATTATATATTCCTCTTTTCAAATCAAGCTTTCCGAGGCAAATATCTTCGTTTTCTGCAAATGGGTCTTTGGGATTCTCTTCTCAATTGGCTCCGGAGGTAAACCCTTCCTCTTTTCTCGTGCTTTTACCTTTTGTTTTCCTCTCTTTCTGTTTGGATGCTGAAAGAGTTGTGGAAATGTTGTGAATTTATACTTTTTATGTTTATTTAGCTGCACTGGAATCGACGAATTGAACTAAATGAATATGATTTAGTAGGGGTTTTTTTTATTGTTTATTCTTCGTGATTGTGGGTAGTGGTTTATTTGGATGTAAAAGTTATAAAGATTCTTTAGTGGGAAGGAACCATAATTGAATTTGCAATTGATATCTTCGTCGAACCGCCAGCATCAGATTCGACCCTGGCACCAGTATTTGTAATGAGAAGATGTTTGATTAGATTGTGGATTATTCAAAAATACTGCTGATAATCCAAAATTATGTTATTAATATTGACTTAAATTGTTTCCATTTATTTTCAGTGTTTAAAAATACTAACTTTTATCAAGGTTTTGATAGGCTTACTATATTAATGATCAGTAGTTAATGTATTTATCTTAGGGTACATCCTTTTTTGTAAAAAGAACTACTAAAAGATAACTATGATGCAGGGAGCATTAGGATTCTTCTAGTTGTTTAGCAAATTTTCTTTTATTTTCTGTTTTCTTCTCCATTTTGGATTAGTTATTAGTTTCCTTTAGGATTAGTATTTAGTTTACTTATTTAATTAGATTCCAGTATGATATTCTAATTAGGACGTTAGTAATAGAGTTATCCTAGCTAATATAAATAGGGGCAGCAGTAGGTTATGTAAACAGTTTATTGTTATTTTCATTAGAAATATTCAGATTTTCTGAATTTCTTCGGTTATGTCATTTAACCATTATTGCCCTACACTTTCTTCCCTGCGTCAAACTAGTTGCCAATCACAAGAAGGAAATTTACTTGAATGGAGGCTTTTAGGCATGTGAACTTCATGCCCAGGGGAAAATGCTTTATAATGTATAGATTTTAATTAATACTTATATGGGTTTTGGTGTTTGAGAGCTAGAGATATGTGCTGTTCTCTTAGTGAAACTGAGGTAATCTAAAAAGTTTGGAGCAAGAAGGCGTCCATCGTCTATTGTTTGTACTTTTATTTTTATGTCAATAATTGCGCATCTTGGGGGCATCATTGATGATATATCCGTCTAGTCAAGTTGCTTCTCTAATCAAAATTATACTTCATCACATACATTATCCCAGCACATTTTGAACTTTTGCATCAAATTTAAATCTTTGTGTATCCATAGAGGAAATACAGCCGAAATTCATCGTTTGATTTTGAGAGTGTTATATTTTGTTTGTAGTTTCTGTTAGATCTTCATTTACAATGCTGCATTCAGTTCTGGTTACAAAGATTTTGATATGGAATAGCCTATACTTCAATTTCTCCTTGTTCCAGTTGTCTTCTTTGTATCTGTATTCTGGTTCCTTATCAAAAGTCTTCACGTGAAATACTCTTTATGACACTTAATATGGAAAATATGAAGGAATTTTTTTTAATAGTATGCATTGTGAACACTCATAAACTATAAGTTGGATAACTTGGGTTTTCAAATCATACTGTTTTTAAGTTCTGTGGATGGAGTTTTGTTTGCATAGTTCTATTAGAATTGTAAAACAAATGACTGTAGCTGTGCCTTTTTAAATTTGTGGGAGTTCTGAATTGACTTAGATGCTTACAAGTAACAATGTTTTTTTTTTTCACACAGATATTTATTCTGTTGACTTTCTTTGAATTGTGTTATATTGTTAATATATAGCTTCATTAGTTTTTCTTAATTCATGGAAACACAAGTGTGTGTGTGTGTGTGTGTGTGTGTATATCATTTCCCTTATATAACTGCTGTCCCTATATCAGTTTGTTCTTTAAACAGGAAATGGAACTTTCCCTTGTAGGCCTTCAGAATGCAGGAAAGACATCCCTTGTTAATGCCGTTGCTGTGAGTGCTAACATTTGATGTGCTTTTTTGTCCTGGTGTATGCTAGTGATTTTCTCTTGACATTTGTTCTTTTTTGTTTTCCAGACAGGAGGGTACAGTGAGGATATGATTCCAACTGTAGGTGTCTTTTCCTTGACAAAACTCAATAAAACATTAATTATAATTAAAATTTATCTTAGAAGGGATTCCTCGTACTATTGAAACCAGGTTGGATTCAACATGAGGAAAGTTACCAAAGGCAATGTGACAATAAAGCTCTGGGATCTTGGAGGGCAGCGGAGATTTCGTACCATGTGGGAGCGTTATTGTCGTGGTGTCTCTGCAATTCTGTAATACCTCCTTGCCCTTGCCAATTTAATGCTGTATAGATTCTTTATATGTTTTTTATTCATTAAAATTCTCTATCTTTCAAGGAAGTGAATGTCCTCTATGCAAGAACAATAGACTCTTGGATGTGGTCAGATATTAAATTCATAATCTATAATACACTTACAATTATCATGAAAAAAAAAATTCTGTTGAATTTTAGTTCAAATTGCATTCTTTTGATTTTCACTGCAACTTACTCCTTTACCAAGCTTTAATATGCAACAAAAGATGAATTTGTCAACTGCCATGTCATTTAAGATTGAATTTTCAATGAGGAATAAGGTATGTTTGTCTGCATTTGGATAGATGTGGCTGCATCCATGTTTGACTACTGTTTTTCTATGCGTGAAAGTGCCAAAGGAGTAAGCGTGAACCTTTAAATTTATAAGTTCCCGATGTCCTAAAATAGAACAAAATATAAGTAACAGGAACAAAACAAAAAACTGCTTGCTCTGTATTTCCGTGTTCTTGTTTGACTTGCTAAACGGGCATATAATCAGTTTAAGAAAAATGATGTACTCATTTCTCGTATCCGAAGTTAGACATATTAACCTACATCTCTTAAATTATTTACTTTGTACAGCAGACACTCCTTTGGTTCGGAAAATTCTTAAAATTGGATTTGGGAGATAATAGCAGATTATAAATGGATGAAAGGACTAATTGCTTATGCATTGTCTTGTTGTTGCAACTGTAGATATGTAGTGGATGCTGCAGATAGAGACAGTGTTCCCATATCACGAAGTGAATTGCATGAACTCCTCCAAAAACCTTCATTAACTGGGATTCCTTTGCTTGTCCTTGGTAACAAAATCGACAAGTCTGAAGCTCTTTCAAAACAGGCACTGGTTGATCAGCTGTGAGTATAAATGAAATTTCATTTTATTGCTCATTCTTTTATCATATCGATGACTTGTGTTAAACTTTTTAAATGATTTCAGAGGTCTTGAATCCATTACTGATAGAGAGGTCTGCTGCTACATGATCTCATGCAAGGAATCAGTGAACATAGATGTTGTGATTGACTGGCTAATCAAGCACTCGAAAACGGCAAAATGATTTTCTGTTTGACACTTCACATATGCCTAGGATCATTTTCTGTATCTGATTGTGGTTTAGGTTTTTCTTGAAGCATTGTACAGTTGTCAAACAATTTAGGTAATTTGTTCTACATTGTTTGATTTTTTATTTATTTTCCCTGAAATTTATGCCCCTGATTTTGGTAAGCATAGCAAAAATTCTTAAATTTCTTTGTATTATTTATTAACATGTATGAGTTGCATTTCAGAGAAGTCAAATCTTTTATGTGGGAGTGGGTATTATCATGTGAATCTGGTTTGAGGTGCTTAGGTTGCTGAAGCTGTAAGATGGAATTGAATTCAGGATGAATTTTTTTGCATTCAAGAAAATGGTGGAAGGATTTTAGCATTTCATTTGTAGCTTGTTATTGTTGGATCCCCTACTAGATTTTAGGCCCATCTAGAGGTTGGGTCCACTTGACTCCTAGTAAATCACCCTACACCACTAGAACAGGCCTTCGGTTCCGTTTCACACCTAGGACTCCACTAGATCGGGTCTTGTGGATAAAAAGTGTCAAATATGGCTCTTTTATTTTTTGGGATATATGAGAGTACACCAAAATTAAAATAATAGCCAAAATAGAAAATAGGATCATTTAGAGATTTTTAGGCTACCGAATTAAAAAAAAAAAAAAAATTAGCATAAAAGTTTTTTTTTTTTTTTGGGTATAAGTATCCTTCTATTGGTTTTCAATTGTTCGGAAACCTGGGTCTATTTTCCATGAAAATATGATGAGTATTTCGGTGTCTTCATTTTCTCAGTGAGACAAAAATCAATTGTTCCAGCCGTATTTCAACATAAACTGAACAAATTCTAGTTGGAATCACATCAACGACACATTGGTCATCTAAAACACAATGAAAACTCAAAAAATTTGCCAGAAAATCATAACAATTGCAACCACCTTCTGGATTATATAAGGAGCTTATATAATCCAGAAGAAGAATAGTTGGAAGAAGATTGGTTCAGCTAAAGTTGGTTGGAGGCTTGTATGTTTATCAGCACAGCAACATAGATTCTACAACAAGGCAAGTTCTGGCAGTTTCTACAGAAAATTTCAGCAATAGTTATGAAAAGAAATTTCAGCAACAGTTATCTCAGAGACTAAATGTGTTACAATAAAACAGTCCATGTTATAAAATGTAATAAAGTAGCTAAGCCATGTGATATCTGACATTACTCCAAACAGAAGAAACTTGCATACAGTCATTCTAATACAACAATGCCTTTTGAGCTTATTACATATGGATATTTGGGGACTAATTGCTCAAATTTCAATTGATGGCCATAAATATTTTCTAACTGTTGTAGATTACTTTACCAGGCATGTATGGTTGTTTCCAGTCAAAAATTGGCTTATTGGTCAAATCATTCATCACTCTTGTTCATACTCAATTTGCAGCCACAATCAAGAAAATCAGAACTGACAGTGGCCAAGACTTCAAGCTATCCAATTTGTATGCTATGCATGGTATTGAACATCAAATATCATGCCCAGAGACAACACAACAGAACTCAATTGTGGAAAAAAAAGCATCAACACATACTCAATGTTGCAAGAGCATTGCTGTATCAGTGCAAAATCCTTTTGGCATTATGCTGTCAAACATGCAGTCCTTATAAATAGAATTCCTTCACCACTTCTTGACAACCAAACGCCATTTCAAAAACTTTATAACAAGCAGCCAGATTATAATGATATCAAATTGTTTGGTTCATTGTGTTTTGCTTTTAGTTTGCAGGCACACAGAACAAAGTTGAATTCCAAAGCAAGAAAATGTGTTTTCTTGGGTATCAAAACTGGCACAAAATGTTTCATTATTCTAGACTTGCATACAAGGGAAATTATAGTATCCAAAAATATAATATTTCATGAACAGTATTTTCCTTTCCTACATTCTTCATCTGAACCATGTGTTGACGCTCAATTTTTGACCAAGAATCTAAAATTGAAAAATATCCAAAAGTGAACATATTTTTAGCTCGGAAATTTTCCAATTCCAAATCAATTTTTGTTTGTTTTGAAAAATGTCCCAAAACCCTCCTTCTTCT
>CANUEY010031540.1:0-40714 GCA_948099555.1 Croton setiger
TCTTATTCAAATCATTTATCATCAAATATAATTCATATAATTCATATTTAACTTATTAATCACATAATATCATAATGCATTTTGATGAAAATGCATAAAATGCATGAAATGACGTCGATTTGACGTAGGGTTTGGTTTGGGGTGTCACAAATGTAGTTCAAAATTGTCTATTTAAAGGCTTAATGGCGGGGGAATGCATGTATGCATGCGATGAGCGTGTGAATTTAGGCCTTTTGGCTGAAATTGGAGTTTATTGACGTCCGTGGTCGAAAGTGTGACTTTTAGGCCTTTTTGGCTGAAAAAGGAGTTTTACGACGTCTGTGGTCGAAACTGTGATTTTTAGGTCTTTTTGGTAGATAAAAGGAGTTTTACGACGTCCGTGGTCGAAAATGTGATTTTTAGGCCTTTTTGGCCTAAAAAAAGGATTTTTACGACGTCCGTGGTAAAAAATGTGAGTTTTAGGCCTTTTTGGATTAAAAAAAGAGTTTTACAACGTCTGTGGTCGAAATGTGATTTTTAGGCTTTTTCGGCCGAAAAAAGAGTTTTACGACGTCCGTGGTCGAAAATGTGATTTTTAGGCCTTTTTGGCTGAAAAATGAGTTTTACGACGTCCATAGTCGAAAATGTGATTTTTATGGTGCTTCCGTTGGGGAGAATTGGTTTTCTAGGCCTTTTGGCCGAAACTGAAATTTTAAGGTGGCGCTGCGGCAAAAAAGTTTGATTTGTAAGGCCTTGAGGCCAAAAAGAGTGATTTTAGGTGTCGTAGCCAAAAAAAAGTTGATTTATTTACGCCTTATGGCCAAAAGGTGTGATTATGACAGTAAAGATGTCATGTATGTATGATTGGAGAAGGGGTAGAAGAGAATTAAATCAAAAAGATTTTGTTAGGAATCATACCTATGGTAATCGGCGTCCGCTTCGCAACTTCAGTTTGATTTGGAATTATTTTATCAGTGTTTATTATGAATGAATGCAAGTTATCACAACAATACAATGTAGAAAGTAGTAAAGAATTGCCTGGAGATGAGGAATCACCGAATGCAAAGAGGGAGAAGAGAGCAGCTGTCAACACAGCTCAAGGTATATGGAAAAAGGTGTTAATGGTATTTATAGGATGAAAAAGGCCCAAACAGTTGACTTAAGGCGGCCGGGGCGCTATGGAGTGCAGCCAGAGGCACCTTGGAGGGTGGCCAGGGGCGCCCTGCTTCGACTTTTCGCGTGTTTTTCGTTCCATAGCCTTTTTCGGGCCGTTCTGAGACTCCGATGGCTTTTTCGAGGCAATCTCCGTGACCCTCGTAATATTCCAGACGTTTCTAGTACCATTAAGGCATACTTCCTGCATTATTTTCCGGCGACGTCTGGTCCAGCTCGACTGTTTGCAGTTCGAGAAACTTGGTTTTCCGGGCCTCAAAATTCAAGTATTCACAAAAGTATGTAGTATTGTACCATGAGATGTACCATTGTATATCACTTGGACCTAATTCCATCAACCAGGAAGTCCACGCATCAACAAAAGGTTGGGTGATTAAAATTCTTCTCATCCGGTACTATGAAGTGCTGTAAGGAACGGTAGCGGGGATCGCAACCACTCAAAGGTGATCTTTCAACCAAACCTGCAATAGATCCTTTCCTTTTTAAAAAAATAAATAAATAAATTACTGACCTAAAGAATGACCGGAGAAACAGTCCAGTCATTGAAACCCAAGGCTGCTCTATCTAAGCTCCACAGGGTTTCTACAAGCATAATGCTACCAATGCAGTTTATCTCCTCTATTTGCCTAATCAGGGGGCAAAATCGAAGATCTCTGAAGTCAAGGTCATTATTAAACAAAAATCCCACTAAGAGGCAGAAAAAAGCCTGCATCATGAGTCTCATTTACTCCGAGTCTTTAGGGTTTGTTTTCAGAAATTTGTCTATCAGAGAAGATAGAATCACTTTCTATTCATCCACTAACATTGCCTGAGCATGAGTCCTAGTGAATTGCAAAATACTCTCAAAGGAGCTCAGATAGCTAGCCTTGATCTTGTGCCTAACTAAAGGACCATTTATATCACATCCCACTATTGCACAAACTTCCTCAAAGAGAGGGCATATATCTTCCATCATAGGACTTAAACAAAAGACGTGTGCTTCAGGATCCCAAAACCTGATATAGGCATGAAGAAAATCCCAATCTATAATTATCCCTCATAGGGTAGTTATAGCAGACAAACCATATTGCCCTAGATTGATCATTTCTACTTTCAGGAGACTCCGAGTCTAGTTATGCATGGCATGGATATAAACAGGATTCATTTCTCTAAAAAAATAAAATTTTTTGGCTCTAAAAATTGTCTCTTTCACTTGGAATCAAGGCTGTACGGAAAAAAGTGGAAAAGGGACTGTATTTATAGGCAGACTGGCTGCCCTCCAAGGCGCCTCTAGCCGCCTTCCATGACGCCATGATTTTATTTCAAAAGAAAATGTTCATATTTTGTTCTTTGAATGGTTTGAAATGTATATTTTAAACAAAAATATCTTGTATCCCTTCAAAAGACAAATCAATCCTTCGTAACAAAGCCCCTGAATGGGAAATGACTAATGGAAGAAACCACAATGATGTAGCACCATACAAAAATCACAAAATAATGATGTTCAGAAAAATTTCAAAAATATCATTCAAAAAATAATTTTACAAATGCTCATTTAGATACGATTGCAAAACAATTAAATTAGGATAAAAAAAATCACAAAACCCCTTTAAAGTTTTAACAAAGGAAATGACAAATTTCAAAACTCAAATCACTTGTTTTCAAACCTTTTCAAGTATTAAAAACTAGCCAAAAAAAATGTGATTAGATAATCAATCAGAATTTTTACAAGCATTAAAAAACTTACATAACAAAGTGGAAAGTAGTAGTTCTACTCCCCAAATCATAAAAGATACACCTGAAAGATTCATAACCATTTTAGAACAAAACATGGGTTCTAATAGTGATAATGAATCCTAAACAATTATTGAAAACCCCACGATAAATAGACTTGATAGACAAATCATTCGAACTACCCCTGATTTAAGTATAGCAACAGATCAAATTTTTTCAACCAAACAAGATTCATTGCAAATACCATCTTTGTATGGAATATAGACACCATAACAGAGTATAACTTACTCATTCTTCTTCAACAAATGACCATGACATCTAATGCCTACAAAACCCAAACCGACACTCCTGACTGAGCTATTATTGAAATCCTAATTGCAAGATCTTTAGGGCAACTCAAAGGATGGTAGGATTTTCATCTTACCTCTCATGACCAACTATATATTCTAGATGCTATTAGGAACACAGAGACTGGTGAACCTATTCTTGATGAAATGAAAAATACCATCCCTGATGCTGATGCTACATTAATACAAGCAATCAGTTTTCATTTCATAGGGGGATCCATCCCACTTAAAAGATAAAAATGTTGAACTTCTATCAAATTTAAGGTGTAAAAAACTTTTAGATTTCCAGTATTACAAAAACACTTTCTTAACCAGAATCATGCTTAGGGAAGATTTAAATTAACCCTTTTGGATAGAGAAATTCCTAGTTGATTTACCTACTTTATTAGGAGAACGAGGTAGGAACATCATTAAAGAAACTTTTAGGAATCTTATTCCTTAAAATAACTTAACCTATAGTATGCTCATTAGCTATACTCAAAAGGAAGGTTTAAAAATCTGTCAAGATATAAAACTACAAAAGCATTTAAAATAGAAAATGTGACAAACTCGTCAAGAGTTAGGATCATTTCGTAAACAATTTAGCATATCCAATTGTAGTCCTCAAAAGAATTATAATGGATCTTGCAAAATTTCAAAAGAAAAATTGTAAAAAAAAAAATATAATAAAAAGAAATATCGATCAAACAAAGAAGATTTCTAGAAAAAACCTAATAAAAAGTTTTCAAAACAAAAATCTCAAAACTCAAAACTAAAAAACTTTTCTTCAAAACAAGTTATTTGTTATAAATGTAGCAAGTAGACTATATTTCAAAATATTGCAAAGTTCATAAAAAATTTTATGAATTGAAAATAGAAAAAAAAACAATCCAAAAAATTGAAACATTTCTCTCTAATGAAAGAAGATTTGTAAGTTGATGAATTAGTCTCTAATAATTCAAAAACTAGTTCATAGATTAATGAAAACTCTATAAATGTCTTATAAAAAAATCAAGATTTCATTTTAGAGATCACGGTGTTAGCTTAAAATGTAATTAATGGATACGTAACCTACCGACTGGTGGTATACTGTCCATTATTGAACTTGACCAAACTAAATGTTCCTTAGACTTCAAGTATGATTTCATAATTTATTAATCAAATCAATATTATAAAAAGAAAGGTGAAATGTGGCAATCAAGAGCCAGCACATGCAAACGAAAGATTTCTAAATTCAAACCCCACCTTACATCACGACAATGCATTGATGATTGCATGAAATTCAGCGTCCCAATGCCACTTGTCTTCATTCTATTGGCTGTAAGCTGTACGGTACCATTCTATTCTTTTTATTTTTTGAAGAACTTTCTCTACTTAAAGAAGAGAACTACATTGATCATTACGACTCTTTTGTTAATAGATCTCTCTAGTTTTCGTTACATTTTAGCATTCTTCGAAATATAATTTCTTCAGATCAGATTCAGATTTCAGTGCGTCACAGTCAAAGCCATGGCGGAAAAGGTTGGTGTGTGGCTCTTATTGCTCTTATCATCTTTTACACTATACCCACTTAACCTTTTTTTTATTATTATTTTTTGTGGTGGTGTTCTGTTTTATAATTTCTTGATTAGAAAAATATTGAATTTTTTGTTTTATAACTTAATTAAAATGTTGCAGAAAGTAACAGTTATGGCGATTAAGGTTGATCTGGGGTGCGAAAAATGCCAAAGGAAAATCAAGAAAATTCTGTGCAAAATCCCTCGTGAGTAGTATATATGAGATTTTCTTAATAATTTGGTTATTTAATTTCCATATATAAAAAAGAAAGTGACTGAGTTATTTTAAATTTTGTATTGTTTTGTGGATTTCTTTACAAGAGAAATTCAAAGTCAAGTGTATGATGAGAAGGCAAATACTGTAACAGTAACGGTAATATGTTGCAGTCCAGAAAAGATCAAGAAAAAAATTTGCTGTAAAGGTGGTGATTCCATTAAGGGTATTGAGATTTTAGAACCAAAAAAACCACAATCTCCACAACCAGTAAAGCCTAAGGAAAAGCCAAAGGAACCAGAAATACCCAAGGCACCAGAAAAGCCGAAGGAGAAACCCGAAGAACCGGAGAAGCCCAAAGAGAAACCCAAGGAACCGGAGAAGCCCAAAGAGAAACCCAAGGAACCGGAGAAGCCGAAAGAACCTGAGAAACCCAAAGAACCAAAACCTGATAAGCCTAAAGTAGTCATTGTCGAACCACCAAAAGATCCTCAACCGCCACCACCTAAAAAACCCGACCCGGCTCCAGCTCCGGCACCACAACCCAAGGCTCCTGAACCAACTCCACTCGCACCAAAAGCTCCAGAACCGGTTCCGGTTTGTCCTCCCGTGAGGGTTTGTTGTCAAGAATGCTATGGAGGATATGGTGGAGGCCCATGTTACGAAGGTTGTTACGGAAGACCACTTCCATGTTATGAAGGTTATGGAACACCAGCTCCACCGCCATGTTATGATGTTTACGGGCGGCCGGTGTACGATAGCTGGGGCGGCGGCGGTAGCTACTACTACAGCGGTTGCCGGAGAGGATGTTGCGTGGGTAGATGCGACTGTCTAAGTGAAGAGAATCCATCGGCATGTACAGTGATGTAGAAAAATAATGGTGGGGCCTAGTTGCCTTCTTTTGTTGAAATGCTGAGTCGAATTTTTTGTTGCACATGGTGGGATTAGATTATATAAATAGTATTAATGATAATAATTAATAACTGATAAAGGTGGTCATTTGGTGGACATTGAATTGTTGATTTTATGTTGCATAATTAAGCAAACGCTGTTAAATATTTTTAATGATTAATAAAGGTTTTTTTTTTTTTTTAATTAATCATTGCCCTTTTCCCATTTTCATTTTAATTTCGTTTATGATTCCTTTCATGGTTCATGTGTTTGGCTTATGTTTGAGGTAGAAATAACAATCATAGATTCTTTCTCATTTGTCTCTTTCTTTTCTTTCTCCTAGTCGTTATGCATAATATATCAATTATTTAACATTTTATTTTATAACTTCCAACCGTATGCAAATGTTGTACGCACATTTTTCTGAAGGTTTTAAGATTAAAGTTAAGGTAAAAGTCATTATATATTCCTATGTTTAAGATTTTGGACACATATAGCGCCATTATATTTTTAGATTTTGATCTTAAAATAGTCCCTTTATGTTTTTAAAGGACAAAAAATAATCATCATTCTCTTTTTATAACTTTATATCAAGGGGCACGAACTCTTCTCTTCTTCCATGATTTTTTTTGGTTTTCTTTTTCTTTTCTCAGTTTGTTTCTATGATCATAACTCTTCAAATCCTCCATCTCCACTGTCCAAATCACAGCTTCCTCCTACTAACCTTCTCTTACATCTTCATCTCCAATTTTTTTATTTCAACCTAATTAACACTCAGAAATATTGAAATTTGATTTTAAATATGAAATAGAAATCGGCGACGAGTCCGATTCTACATCATCTTGGCCGTTGAGTTCAAGTAAGATAATCTGAAGGAATGAAGAATATGAAAACAAGACAGAATAAGAAGCATAGCAAGAAAGGAATCAAAAATCTTTTTTATTAATTTACAGAATCATTACATTTACAATTGTAACAATATAAAAGAAAAAAATGTATAGAAATGATGAATACAATAAGAAAAATTGTTCTTCTAAACTCAAACCCTAAACCTAAGACTGATATCAAGCTAATATGGTATAAGAGCCTTGATCTCTTTCGGTTAGATGACCTTCACCATCTTTCTTAGCTCATCATTTACCTTAGACTTACCTTATGGTAGATAAAGTATGTTCATCTACAACTGAAGCTATGGAACATTCATTTCCTGTGAGCTAGCTACTGGAGTTACTCCAGCAATTAAACCTCCAGAAACCTGCCACCATAGTAACAATCATAAGTCAATCAGTAAACTTATTAGAGAAATTAAACAACCACAATTTCACATAATGGGCAAGATTGATGCATCTTGCTATAGTGGAAAGGGGAGGCTCAGGCACATCATATTCCTCCCCCTTCTGCTAATGATCCAGAATATCACAAGTGGTCTCAAGCTGATTCTACAATAATCAGCTGGATCATTGAAAATATAGAACCAGATTTGGTGAACCAATATTTGGATTATCCCCACTGCCAGAGATCTTTGGAAGGGGATTGAATCTTTGTATGGAAGTGGGAGGGACGATCTTCAAGTTTTCGATTTGACTGTAAAAGCTAACAATTTGAAGTAGGGATCTAATCCCATAGAAGTTTCCTATAGCAAGCTCTTAACTATCTGGAAGGAAATTGATAGGCAAGACCTAAATCCAATAAAATGTTTTGAGGATATCACGATCTATAACAAGATGGTAAAATGACACAAACTGTATCAATTTTTGGCGACATAAATGAAGACTTTGACAAGGATCGTCGAGACCTTCTGAATCGAGACCCACTGCCCTCGGTAGAGGAGCATGTGCCTCAATTCGAAGGGAGGTCCACAAAAGGAAGATAATGAGGAAGGAGGACCAACCATCATTTGGGGGAGCCCCTTCAGGAATTGGAAGCGGTTTGGACGCTAGAAGCTGGTCAGACAGCGCGAGAGGGGCGGCAAAGTCCTCATCCCGGCGTGAAGAAGACAGGACAACCTGAACTGTTCCTATTGTGGAGGAAAGAGGCACACCCGAGAAGGGTGATTCAAATTGATAGGCTACCCAGACTGGTGGCCAGATAAAAAGAAAGCCAAGGGTGTCATCTTTGTCGCGGTGGGCGATCCGGAGACCACCAACACCGGGAGAGACGTCCGACCACCTAGTTTTGGAGGGATGGCGACAGGGACGACATTGGTTGAAAGAGAAGAGAAAGGAGGAGTTTTTGTTCCAAACCCTAGCAGAGAAGGTAAACAAAAGAGAAACAAAGAAAATGTTACAGGAACTGGGTCATGTGGTACATGCAGAGCCCAACCCATGACAGAAGGAAAAATTAAGGGATTGGAGCGTGTGGCGCTGGCGCATGGTGAGGTGCTAGAAGAAGGAAAGGAGGAAGATATAGGCTGTGAGGCTCAGTCCAGCAGAAAGAAAATAGAGGGAGAGCCTTTTGGCTTTAATTGGATAGGAAAGGCTCAACCCAAAGCCTTTCAACCCTAGACCAGCCCAAATAAATTAAAAGGGCGGATTTTTTATTGTGGTGCACCGATACTGTCTCATGATATACATGATTTTCATTCTCCCACTAAACAAAAAAAAATTTCACGTTCAAGCAGCAAATGGAAACCTAGTACCAATCAGAAGGCAAGCAATATCATTATGTTACCTTCCTTAAATTGAAAATTGCCTATATGTTCTTGCTCTATCACATACATTTTTATCTATAAGTCATATAACTAAGTAGTTAAATTGTACAGTGCTAATGTTTCCTAAGTTTTGTGTTGTACATGAAAATTTGACTGGGAAGATTATTGGGCGTGGTATTAAACAAAATGGACTATACTATGTTGATGAAGTGAACCAAAATGGTACCTTAATGCTTTCTCACGGATCGACTCACAGACAGGCCTGGTTGTGGCATCGAAGACTGGGTCATCCTTCTGTATGGTATCTTAAAACTCTGTTTCCCCAATTTTTTGGTGATAGTCAATTTGTCTGTGATACTTGTATTCTTACTAAGAGTTATAGACAATCTTTTATTCCTAATAACACACAAACTGATACTCATTTTTCCCTTATCCATTCTGATATTTAGGGCCTAGCCCCTATTACTTGTAAAAATGGTTTTTCATATTTCCTTTTGTTTATTGATGATTACACACGCATGACTTGGGTTTAGTTTCTTAAGAATAAGTCTGAAGTATTTCGGAAATTTGTGTCTTTTGTTCATATGGTTCACACCCAATTTCAGACACAAGTAAAAGTTCTTAGGTCTGATAATAGAAGGGGAGAGGGGGGGGGGGGGGGAGGGGAACTTGTTAATACTCACCCCAATAAAATGGGGTTGCTGAACCAAAAAATAGAATCCTTCTTAAAATTACACAGGCCATTATGATTGAATCCAAAGTACCACAGGATTATTGGCCTGAAGCCGTTGCCACTGCCACATATCTTATAAACCGACTTCCTACTAAAATCCTTCAGCTGAAAACTCAATTAGAAACATTGTCCCACCATATGAGCCTATCAATTGTCTTGACCTTACCTCCCCGAGTATTTGGATGCACTGTGTATGTCCATATTCCCAAATGTAACGGTACTAAATTGGATCCATATGTTGTCAAATGTGTTTTTGTTAGGTATGGGGTTCATAAAAAAAGATACTTGCTTTGATCCTCTTTCTGGCAATGCGTACACTACTATGGACTGTGACTTCTTAGAAACAGAATACTACTTTCACAATCACTTCAGTGGTCAAGAGGAGAATCCTAGGGTTAATCCACTAAATTGGTTGTCTAGCCAAGTACTATCTGAAGTTGTTCCAAAAGAGCAAGTAGATAGAGCCACTAGATCTACTTCTGAAAACATAGAACAGTCTAAGGAGTTCACTAAACCAGCCTGTGATATATCTTCTTCACCTGAGATTAGTAATTCTAATTCAGAGGTGCCTTTAGAAAATTCTGATATCCCTGAAGAATTTACTAATGCAGCTCTTGAAGAATCAAAAGCTGATAGGTATATTCTTCCTCCAAAAAGAAACAAGGGATTCCACTTAAGAGGTATGAACCAAAGTATGAACCTCAGTACTCAAGATATCCGGTAGCAAATATGGTTAGGAGGAATTTGTCTAAGAATGTAGAAAAATATAAATCTACCCTGTAAGGCATTCTGAGAACATTGGAAGAAGCTAGGAATAATCTTAGATGGAAACAAGCTATGGATGCAAAAATGAGTGCACTAGATAAAAATGGTACTTTGCCATAAAAAGATACAAGGCCAGACTGGTTGCTAAAGGGTATACGCAAACTTATGGCATTGACTACTCAGAAAAATTCTCTTGTAGCTAAAATAGATACAATCAGAGTCTTGTTTTATGTGGCAGCAAACTATGATGGGCCCCTTTACTAATTCGATGTAAAGAATGCATTCTTACATGGTGACTTAGAAGAAGAAGTGTATATGAAGGCTCCTCCAGAATATTCAAAGAATTTCAAGGCCCTGGAAGAGTGCAGGTTGAAAAAGGCCTTGTATGTTCTGAAGCAGTCACCTTGAGCATGGTTTGTAAGGTTTACTGCTGTTATGAAAGGGTATGGTTTTTACCAAAGCAACTCTGATCATATGCTTTTTCTCAAGAAAAGAGGAGAACTAGTAACCTACCTCATTATATATGTGGATGATATGATCATCATTGGGGATGACAAAGATGAGATAGCCATGTTAAAGAAGAAGCTCTTCCAAGAATTTGAAATGAAAGACTTGGGAAAACTTAAGTATTTCTTAGGGATTGAAGTCCTACGATCTAAAAGAGGAATCTTCATCTCACAAAAAAGTACATTTTGGATCTCCTAGCCGAAACTGGAATGTTAGATTGCAAGGCAGTGGATACACTGATGGTGATCACCCATGGTCTGAAAATCACTGAAGAAGGTGAGTTGGCAGACAGGAACCAATATCAGAGATTAGTTAGAAAACTTATTTATCTATCTCACACTAGACCAGATATTACTTATGCAGTCGGAGCGTTCATTCAATTTATGCATAAAGCACAAAAAGAACATATGGAAGCAGTATCCAGAATTATCAGATATTTAAAAGGATCACCGAGTCGGGGAGTGCTATTCCAAAGAAATGGCCACTTGGAAATTAAAGCATTCAGTGATGCTGATTGGGCAGGAAATCCAAATGACAGGAAATCAACTTCTGGATATTTCACAATGGTTGGGGGATAATTTAGTAACCTGGAGGAGTAAAAAATAAAAGGTGGGGCCTTATCCAGTATGGAAGCAGAATTTCACGGAATTGCTCAAAGACTGCTAGAGGTTCTCTGGATTAAAAAGTTACTGACAGAGATCGGTTTTCCCCCAAAGACGGCTTGTAAAATATTTTGTGATAACAAAGCGACAATAAGTATCTCTGAGAATCCTATTCAACATGATCAAATGAAGCATGTGGAAGTGGATAGACAATTCATTATGAAAAAATTAAAAGAAGGAAGTATATTCCTCCCCTGTGTGCGATCTGAAGAACAGTTGGCTCACATTCTAACCAAAGTCGATCCAAGTAGAATTTTCGACAAAGCCTTAGTCAAGTTAGGCATAGGAGATCCTACGACCTAACTTGAGGGGGAGTGAAGGAATGAAGAATATGGAAACAAGACAGAATAGGAAGAATAGCAAGAAGGGGATCAAAAATCTTTTTTATTAATTCATAGAATCATTACATTTACAATTGTAACAATATAAAAGAAAAAACTATATAGAATTATGAATGATGAATACAATAAGAAAAATTGTTCTTCTAAACTCAAACACTAAACCTAAAACTGATATCAAGCTAATATAATCTACTTATAATTTTTAATTGTTTTTTAGGTTTTTGGCTTACTCTGTTCATCTACCTCCAAAATTTCAATTGCTTTGCCTAAATAAACATGATTAGAGTTGCCAAAACCAACAAAAAGCATCAAATTCGTTTCTTATAAAAACCAAGAGGCAAAAGGTCCAATTTGTTTGTCTTACTGTAATCAATCTAGTTGGTGCTTAGTCAGGTTTTGTAAGTCAAGAAATCTCACTCCAAACCTCACTCTCATGCTTTAGACTGTAGTATGCCTCTTCTTTCTATTTTTACAGATTTCAAGACTAACTAATTCTAAAATTTAAAAGAAGAGAAAGAAGAAGAAAATGAAAGGAAAATTATAAATATTTTTTGAGTCTCCTATCCATCTACTATCTTTGAAAAAATGCTCTGAAGTTATATAATCACCTTTAAATTCAGGTTTCTAATCTCACCCCTTCCTCCACGATTTTTGTTTTTTTTTTTTGTTATCTGCAATTATATTTTGAATTTCAAACTGTTGTTTGATTATCTGCTGCGATTTGTGTGTAAATGTGTATTGTGATTGTTATTTTCGGTGAAAATAGTTTTTTTTGCCTTTTATTTTGTTTGATTTGCTAGAAATTGTGGAAGATAATTTTCTCTGATTTAATTAGTTATAATGTCTGAAACTTTGATTATAAATGTCTAATTCATTCGTATTTTGATTGTTATGGTTGTTCAAATATATTTGTGAACTGGAATTCAATGTTGAGTATGTTGTTGAAGGAATTAGAGTGGCATTATTAAAAGCTACTCATTGTTGTGATGCGAACATTTTTGCAAGAATCGTTTTGATTTTAGTGTCACTGCTATAAAATTTCTACTATGAGATGGTATTTAATTCAATACACTTAAAATTAAACATTTAGATTCAATTCAATTAATAAAAAAATTATGAATTTGATTAAATTAATAAAATTATGAATTTGATTAAATTAATTAAAGAATTGACGCAAAAAATATAATTAATTGGCTGCTTGAGCTCAAATAATCTATGACGTAAAGTGTTTCTATTAAACTTCTTCTTACATACATGAACGGCTTGTGAAAAGTTTATAAATAGATTTTAAACCTATTCTAAATAGTTAATTAAGTGAAATTGATTGAAATTTGAAATTGCTTTTTGAAGCTGGAAAGTCATATATGAACTCAAGATTTAAAATTATTACTCTTTTTACATTTTAAAATCTTAATTACGTCACATTGTTTATGTAGTAAGCCATTGTTGCACACCATTTTTATGATTTGCATTTACCACAACTAAACCATTACAATTGTCAAAAACTTTATTAATTGAACTTTCATTCATTCAATTTAACTGTGAAATGCACTTTTTCTTATATGATTATTGAATGGGATGATGATTTTTATTAGACAATGGTTTGGTTCCTGCAATGATGAATAGGTTTTGAATAATTTCTGAACAGTTTCTGAAAAGTTTATGAACTATTTTTGAATAGTTTATATTGCCATTGATCAATTTGAAATTCATTAACACATAAATAGAGCACTTTACTACTTTAGGAATGTGTAGAGCAGGATATTTTTGTTTGATATTTTGGCTTCTCTTTTAGATTTTTTTTTTTCACTAGTACAAAAGCGTCTATTTGCATCACACTTTTAAGCATTATTTATATCGATTTTAGTGTGACAATGAGACTAGAATCATTTGTGTCAGTTGAAGAAATGATGCAAAATGAAGTATATTTGCGTCAGATTTGAGTAAAGCGTGACGCAAATACAAACTCATTTGCGTCAGCTGTAAGTATATGTGCAATGCAAATACACGCTCATTTGCATTGGCTAAAAACTTATGCTCGATGCAAATAAACATCATTTGTGTTGGCTATAAGTTAAAGCGCAACGCAAATAGGTCAAAACAAAAAAAAAATATTTAGATGCAGAAACACAGTAAATTGTAGCAAAGGAGAAACATAACAAATTGTAACAAATAGAAACACAAAAAATTGCAGCAAAACAGAAACACAACAAATTGCACAAACACATCAAATGACAGCAAAACTAAATTTTTTTGCAATATTTTCAATTGAAACTATAAAAGTGTGCTACATTGTACAAATGATCTTGAATTCCTCCATAATTTATCAACTACTTTAATCCTTACATTTAGGTTCTTTCTAAGTTCAATTTATGTTTATATTTCAATATTCCTTACAAAATATTCCAACCACATATATCAAACATCATTTATCTCCTTGTCGAAATATGGACTTGTTCTTGAAAGCTTATAGCATATAAAATAAGAAAAAAAAATTAAAACTACTGTACATTTATAAATTAAACAAGAAATATTCATCTGAAGCTGAAAATTACAAATTTATACCGTGAGTAGATCTTCACTACTTTTGTGCCTTTGAACTATATTTCGCATCACACATTAACCGCATTCAGTTGATCCCAGTTGTTGAGCACGCTACATGATTATTTTAGGTAGGAGAAAATCACTTTTATTTACTATTAAAAAGTCATATAAAACTTTAACCTTGCGTAAAAAGATGAATTATACCTGTCATTGTATCCATGTTAACTTATAGCTGATAGAACATCCACTCAACATCTTATAATTGCAGAAAGCACTACTATGAACCCTTACCGAAAGGCCCTTCGAGCCGCCAGGCCCGCCCGCGAGGGTTCGGGTTGGCCGAGGATGTTCACTCGGGGAGAATATGTGTGTAGAGTCGCCACTTAATTTATTTTGTTAAAGGGGAAAATTAAGAAAGAACCCCTAGTGACTCCGTTTTGCGATTAACCTATTTCTAGGCCAATCGCCTCAATGGATGAAAGACACAAGTCTACAAAACCCAAGGTGGATTCAGAGGTTATGTCATGCATTCATCTAAATGATTCTTCTCCTAAATGTATATAATGCAGGAATTAAGAGATTTGAAAAGATCAAGGGTGGACCTACTATTCGAGGTTTAGATCTCGAATATGCCTACATAATCTCGTTTGAATGAGGGATCAAGGTCAATGTAGTTCGAAATTGCCTATTTAAAGGCGTGATGAAGGGGGAGGGATGCATGTATGTATGCTATGAGTGTGTGGATGTGAATTTAGACCTTTTGGCCGAAAAAGAAGTTTATCGACGTCCGTGGTCGAAAAGGGAGTTTATCGACTTCCGTAGTCGAAACATGTGAAATTTAGGCCTGGTGGCCGAAAAAGGAGCTTATCAACGTCCGTGGTCGAAATGTGTGAAATTTAGGCCTAGTGGCCGAAAAAGGAAATTATCGACGTCTGTGGTCGAAATATGTGAAATTTAGGCCTAGTGGCCGAAAAAGGAGTTCATCAACGTCCGTGGTCAAAATATGTGAAATTTAGGCCTAGTGGCCGAAAAAGGAGTTTAACGATGTCAATGGTCGAAAAGCGTGATTTTTGGCATTTCTGCTGGGGAAGGTTATTTTTAGGTCTTTTGTCCAAAATATGTGTTTTGGTATGTTTCCACTGGGGAAAAAGGGGTTTATTAGGCCATAGGGCCAAAAATGTGATTTTAGGGTGGCGCTGCGGCCAAAAGGGTGATTTTTTAGGTCTTTAGGCCAAAATTTGGATGTTTTTGGTGGCGCTGCGGCCAAAAGATTGATTTTGGGTGGCATTGCGGCTGAAAGATTGGTTTTTAGGCCTTCAGGACAAAAAGGTGTGTATGTTTATGCAAAGTGTCATATATGCATTATTTGAGAAGGGGTAGAAGAGAATTAAATCAAAAAGATTGAGTTCAGAATCATACATGTGGCAATTGGTGTCCGCTTCGCAGCTTCAATTTGATTTGGACTTATTTTATTATATCATTATGTGAATGAATGCAAGTTATCACAACAATGCAATGCAGAAAAGCAGTAAAGAATTGCTTGGAGATGAAGAATCACCGAAGGAAAAAAGGGAGAAGAGAGCGGCTGTCAACACAGCTCAAGGTGTGAGGAAAAAGTGAGTTTGAGGGGGTATTTATAGGGTTAAATTCGGCCAAAAGTTAGCTGAGGGTGGCCCAGAGCGCCTCTGGAGGGCGGCTAGGGGCGCCCTGGAGGGCGGTCGGGAGTGCCTTCGGAGGGTGGCCAGGGGCACCCACGGAGGGCGGCTAGGGGCGCCCTTGGAGGGCAGCTTAGGGTGCCCTGCCTCAGTAACTTGCGTGTTTTTCATTCCGGAGCCTTTTCAGGACGTTCCGGGACTCCGATGACTTTTGCGAGGGCATTTTTGTGACCCTCGTAGAATCCCGGACATTTCTAGTACAATGAAGGCTTACTTTCAGCTCTGTTTTCTGGTGACGCCTAGTCCGGCTCGACTGTTTGCAATCTGAGGAACTCGATTTTCCGCTCCTCAAAATTTGAGTATTCACAGTCCCCCCCCCCCACACACACATTGGGCGACATAAATGTGATTTATGGAGCTCAGTGGTGTTCTGAATTGCAAATTTTGAGATCGGTGTCTAGACTTACAAGAAGGACCCGCCTTGTCATGCGTAACTGGACTAAGAGTCTTCTGAAAGGGGCAATATAGGGTAATATGGTTCGGTTGTTTTGGTCACTCTACGAGGGGTAGCAGTAGATTAGGATTTCTAGAAGGTCTGCATCAAATTTAAGACTATGTTTTTCTCTTTGGGTCATGATTGAGGAAATGTGTCCCCCTTTTTTTTTGAGGAAGTTTGTGCAATAGTGGGATGTGATCCGAATGACCCCTTGGTTAGGTGTTTTACTAAGACATATGCCTAAACAATGTTAGTGGATGAGCAGAAAATGATTTTGTCATCTCCGATAGATGAGATTTAAGATGCTGGCCTTTGTTTTCTGCCTTTTAGCAGGTTTTCTGTTTAAAAATGATCCAGGTTTCAGAGATCTGTGATTTTGCCCCCTGATAAGGCAAATGGAGGAGATGAACTGTGTTGGTGGCATGGTGATGGTGGAAATCCTGTGAAGCTTAAAAAGAGTAGCCTTGGGTTTCAATGTGTTTCGCAAGTCATTCTTCAGTTGACTTTTGATCCTTTTTTTTTAATAGAAAGGATCCATTTGTAGGTTTGGTTCCTTTAAGTGTCCAAACTTTTCCCGGGTACCAAGCTTGGTTTATCTCTCAAGTATGGCCAATTGAGAAGCTAAGAAGGAACGCCCTACTGAGCGAACTGAAGGGTGGACTTAAGGTTTGATTGAGAATGATGAGATGACGGACGAAGAAACTAAGATGACTCCACAAGGTGATGGAGTTTATGGAAAACTTAGAGTATAAAAAAGACAATGATGATTTTGCCCCCTGCAAGGAGCAAAAGACTTAGACTTGTTAGATTGACTCGATTTTGTCAATTTTGACTTTTTGTCCTTTTGACTCAATTTATGAGACGACTTTTTGGATTATTGACTTATCCAAATTTTGGATTTTTGGCTTTTGGACTCGACCCAAATTTTGAATTTTTGACTCGTGAAAGAATTTTAACTTCTCAAGTACAATTCCATTTTTTTTAATTGGCAAAGAGAATGAAATGCAAATGGAATTTTTATTAAACAATCTGATTTACTTGATATTATTGGTTATTGTGATTCTGATTTTGCTGCTGATTTTGGATAAAAGAAGGTCTATTACTGGTTACTGTTTTACATTTGGTGGTAATATTGTAAGCTGGAATCCAGTCTACAACATATTGTTGCTCTTTCTACAACTGAAGCAGAATACATCTCCTTGACAGAAGCAGTCAATGAGGCATTGTGGCTAAAAGGTATAGTTACTGAGTTGGGATTTGAACAAAATTGTGTAAGTATATTCTGTGATTCTCAAAGTGCTATACACTTGAGTAAAAACAGTGTATATCATGAGAGATCTAAACATATTGATGTGAAATTGCATTTTATGAGAGATGTTGTTACAAAAGGTGATGTTATTGTTAAAAAGATATCTACACTTGATAATCCTACTGATATTCTGACTAAGGTTGTTTCTGTTGCTAAATTCCAAGATGCTTTAAGCAATCTTGGGGTTGTGAATGCTTGAGATGTGCATGGTTATTACATGAGGAAGAATCTGAAGTTGAATCCTTGCTGAACACAGAGTCAAGGTGGAGATGTGTTGGACTGTGACTCTGTGTCACACCCAAACCGTGACCAAAGGAAGCCAATGATAACCCAAGTACTCTCCATTTGTTCTGACTTGCGTTTTAAGTTTGTGGCTTGTGCGTTTTGATTACTTGTGAAGAATGGAAGCTTTACTCATGAAGCTCTTCTGTCACGTGTGGGATGCCTTAATATAAATACTGTTGGCACAGATGAAGAGTCACTTTTGATGCTAGGGTTATGTTTGGTTGCCTGTACAGTTTCTTTGTTTTCTCTCTCTGAGTGCTTTCCTGTTGATACCTTGTATCTTCTTCTTCTCTTTGATTCTCTGAGCGTTTCTGTGATTGTTGATGTTGGTTATTGTAAAGAGTTGATGAGTATGAGTCTTGATCTGTAAGACTCTGAGGGAGTGCTTCGTTTGAGAGCTTTCTTCTTTGGGTTGTAATCTGTACCTGCTTCTATTTTTCTTAATAAAGGGTTCAATTGAGGGTAATTCCTCCTTGGATGTAGCCTTACTTTGTGTAAGGTGAACCAAGTAAATAAATACTGGTGTTCTTTTTCTTTTCTTTTTTCGTTTCTGCTTGGTTTGCATGCAATTGATCCATAACAGTATAATTTCTCCATATACATTATATACAGATGTACAATGCAACTGTCCTAAATTCCATTTTTGTTTTTGTTGTTGTTTTTTTTTTAAAAGCAATTGCCATGTCACTTTTAAAGTGAATACATTGCATGAACTCCAGTCTAGCAGTTTTTTTCTTACCAATTACCACATATCTTTTCTTTTGTTGGCAGACATTTCATATGTCTCAATCCCATTTTAAATATATAAGGGACAAAGAAGACATTGCTGGAGTTTCTTCGTCAATTCTAACGGCAAAACTCATACGATACAAAAAAAATCAAGCAAACAAATCGGAAACTAACTGCATAAAATGAAACCCAAATGAAACAAAATCAAATAGAACCAACGGAAAAATGGCAGAATAATATTATTAGATTCAATTACATGAGCCATACAGTAGATTGGAATAATTTCACGCAAGAGCAACAAACATTAAAATTCAACAGTACAGAACTGATGGCAACAAGATTGAGACTGTGTTGTGAATTGGACAGTAGCAGCAGCATCTTGTAACATTTTTTAAAAGGCAAAGAGATGTAAAAAAACAAAATGGTAAACAGATCAATGTAGAAACTGCCTGATCAAAACAACATACAGAAACTACTTTTTGTACCAGTCAGGTAGAAGCAATGGCCAAACTAGCTTAGGCACAAGTTAAAACAGGGAATGAAGATCACCATAATTAAAATGTAGACTAGAGGTAGACTGGAAATGGTGAACAGGTAACACCAAAAACCCACATGCAAAGATTTGCCAGCAGCAAGACCACGGATGACAGAATGTAACACAATCAACTAGCTGAGTTGTTTACACAATAACGGCATGCAGCCTTATCTAAATGGCATCTTAACACATGACACTACTCAGTAACAAAGACCATCAAATTACAATCAGAGTATAAACAACATTCCAAGACACACTGATGACAGAATTATCTAAAATGGCAGCTAAAGCAGATTTCACATCATCAAAAGATTATGATCAAAAGAATGTTGAAAACTGAAAAAGGATTATTAAAATGTCAACCGAAACAGAATACCAGAGATAGTTATCAAGAATGGCAGCTGAAACAAAAGTGATTTTTTGCAGAAAACATTGATAATCAAGACTGCAACAAGGGCAAACTACCACACAACATTAGCCTAGTTTCCAGACGGTTTCCATACATCTCAATCAGAAAATTAAAATCGAAATATAGAATTAAAAGTACCTCAGTAATTTAATCCAAGGAACCTAAGACTTCCAGAGTTTGTTTACAAGCTCAGTTCTTTTTTGTTGAAAATCAAAACAGAAAATAAGATTTTTGCACTTTACAACTCGAAATTAAACACCCCCAGAAAAAATCCCCAATCTTCAATTAAAGAAGCAGAAAACCCTAATTCTAAAATTCCCTAAATTTCCTGAAACCTAATTCGATTAAAAGAAGCTTACAGTTCTTTTCTCCCCAGATTACTTTCTCTCCTGCAATCGTGTTCTCTCTTTATCCTCCCGAAACCGAACCCCTTCTCCAGAATCATTCCTTTTCCTTTATAGACTCCAGAAAGCGCCGCTCCTCTACGCCTCTCTTTGCTTCGTCAGGCACTAGTTCCAGCTTCAGACTCTTCCCTCTTCTTCCGGAATGGTCCTTATCCCTTTCTCCTCTCATCGTCATCGGTTCTTCTTTTCCCCTCTGCTTCACGATTCTGCTGGTTTCAATCTCCTAATCCAACTCTTCTTCATTTCTTTCGTCTCCAGTTTCTTTTCCTTCATCATCTTCGCGTTTCAATCCTTTCTGTCTCTTTCATTTTTTTTAACAAAGAATAAAAATGACGTCATTTTGAACTGAGATTTCGCGTTTTGTTCCTTTATTATTTTTGCCTTCTAGTTTGATGAAACAGAGCCATTTTATCATTTAATAAAACCACGTCGTTTCATGTGTAACTGATGCACTCCTCTCTTATTCTCCTTTAATTCCATTTAACCCCTCTTCTTTCCTCCTTCCTTCAATTAGGCCCTTTTCCTTTTATATTCCTTCTAATTCCTTCCCTTCACTTCTAATTTCTTTCAATTAGACCATTTTCTTTTATTTTCCTTTTAATTTCCCCTTTTTCTTCTAATTTCCTTTTAGATTCACTTTTTCTCTTCTTCTTATTTTCCAAAATTAAATTAAACTCTCTAGACTCAAAATTGAAAATAAAATAAAATAAAGAAAGATAAAATCCAAGCTGATTAAATTAAATTAAAATTAAAACTAATTTTTTTTTCTTTTTCTTTTGACACTATAAAATTTAAAATTTAACACCTACTCAAATTTTTTTATTTTATTTTTTTGAAGAAGAAGGAAAAATTTTGGAATTAAAAACATTTAAATATATTTGAAGTTAAAGAGGAATTGAGCTGCTTTGGAATTTTGGAAATTTCATCGAGCTTGGACATTATCATCATCGATTATTTTTGGAACAAAAATCAAGCGTCAACACTAAGTAATGCCCTGGGAATTTTATATAACATATACATATGGTTAGTTCGTAAAAAATCATGTATAACAATTTCACATAACAAGTAAAAATGGCTGACCAATAATTCTGTATAACAATTTTATATAGCAAGTACAAATGGCTGGCCTGTAAAAAATTCTGTATAACAGTTTCATATAGCAAGTACAAATGGTTGGCCAGTAATAAATTCTATATATATGACTAGAAATTTGTCGATCTCAAATGTGAAATTTTATAAACTAGCCAGTAGCGAAACAATTTTGATCCATGGCCCGTATGGCTGGCTAGTAATAAAGACTTATATGATCCATAGATCCCTTTGTAATTCATATATTGACCCGAAGGTCCCAAGTGTAAACCATGTATCGACTTGTAGATCCCATCTGTAACATCATATATTGACCCATAGGTCCTACCTGTGAAATTTTGCAAGCACTGGTCAAGATGGTCACAACTCCTTTATTTAATCTGGTATGAATACACTTGTATGACATATAAACAATTATCATAATATCCAATATAATTCAATGACCGGGCTTTAATACCGGTCCAAATAGATAAACATCATATAATAATTTTCAATAAGTTGATTGGGGGAATTTTAGTACCGACTCAACCCATTTAATCATATATATTCAATTAGCAACAATTTAAAATGACCGAACTTCAGTACCAGTCCAAACAGATAAATCATCAAATGATCAAATAATATAACTTAATCAATTAGACTTCAGTACCGATCTAAACAATTCAAATAACATATATTCAATATCAATGCATTCAATTAACTAGCCTCAATACCTGTAACATCCCTATCCAAATTAGACGTCAAACATGACGATATTATTATTAACATAAAGTGAATTTTACGTAATTTATCGCATAAGCATAATTTTAAATTGAAGTTTCATATTTATTAAGAAATTAATTATTTAAATCTATTATAGAATTAAATAAAGAATATGAATAAGTTAAGTTTTAGGCCTGTTTATAGTTTGTCGACGTAAATAAGGTCTGTTTAGAGTTTTGCTTGCGCGACCGATAAAACGTTGGAAATGCGGAAAATTTTTTAAAAAAATGAATTTGGCATTCTATGTTTTGGACATTTTTATAAGTATTAATTTTTTTGGAACTCTAAAACTACGATGACGTCGTATGGTTTTGACTCCGCCGGCATCACTGAGGTTCCGGAGTTGGTTTCGAGGCGCTGACCGGGCCGCAAATGTTTTTCGGTCCCGATTTTGCTAAAACTTTAAATATTGTTTTTAATTATTATTTTGAGATTAAAAATGAAAGAAAAAAAATTAAAGTGTTGGTTTTGGGCTAGAAATAAAAATGGAAAAGGAGGAGAATGAATTGAAGTAGGTTTAGGATATTTTGAATAGTTTAAGTGGAAATGAAGTAGGAGGTGGAAAGATTATTGTTGGAGTTTGTTCCAGGAGTCATCAGGGCTAAATGAAGAGGTGGAAAAAGGTAGGAAAAATAGTAGCTTCAGAGCCAAACAAGAAAAGAGAAGAAAAGAGAGAAAAGAAAGAAAAGAAGGAAAAAGAAAAGAAAGCTTGGATTTATGGGTTTTATGTAATCTTAAGATGTACTAGAGAAGATTAGGAGTGATAGAGAAGGAGAAGAAAGGCTGGAAATAGAAGGAATTGAAGAAAATAGTAAGGAAGCAAAACCAGAATTTGTGAAAAATAGTGATCGAGAAGGGGGAATGAGAGAGAAAAATAAGAAAATGTAGTGTACATGGCTTGATTTGGGGCTGAGGAATCTCTAGAGGGTATTACTGGGGAGAGATTGGTGGTGAGAAACGACCGAAAAAACGCCAGTAAATCGTGAGTAAGTTGGGTCCAGAAGCAGAAAAATTGGGCAAAAATCAATGGTTCGAGGTTGAAGATGGATCAAAACGACAGCACAGGCTGCGTTTTGATGAAAATCTCCTCCTAGGTATCTGAATTTGGTAAAATTACATTTTGATCCCTAAAGTTTATAATTTATTGCAATTTAGTCCTTCCAGCAAAGTTTTAAGTGTTTTTAATTTAGTCCTGCCTGATTTAGTTTTTGAAATTTATAATTTGACCCCTGAAGTTTCTGTCGTGTTGCAAATCGGTCCCTCCGGTTGAAATTAATTTAAAATAATTATATTTTGGCCCCTAAACTCTTAGTCGCATTACATTTTCACTTCTAGAAAGTTTAAAATGTTTCAATTCCACCCCTCCTTCCCAAATTAAGTTCTGGAAATTATATTTTGATCCCAGAACTTGCTGCCAAACTTTAATGAAGCCCAAAAAACTTTGAAAAACTATTCAATTGAATCCTTTTTGGTTTAAATTGAATTTATATTTATTATTTGGTCAAATTGGCTAATGAATTAAGTTTGATAATTATAATTAAGGTTAAATATGATTAATATTTGATAAAGAGAGTTTGATAATTAATTTTTAAAGTGTTTTTAAGTGATTTTAATATAGAAAATGTGTGATTTAAGTTGAAATTCAAAAGAAATAATATTATTTGGTATTGAAATTTAATTATTTAAAAGATATAAATGTTTAATCATACATCATAGCATATATGAATTATTTATGTGACTATTTGAATATTTTTGCTATGTTATGCATTATAAGAGCATCGAGTTCTGGAGGAGGGTAAGGTAAACAACCCGAGACTCGACCTAGTACACATCTTTAAGGTAAGTGTAAACTTACTTATTGTATTGTTTGAAATAATTTGTTAGTAAATGACGAATTGTTTTATAATATTTAATTTTTTTTGGACCGGTACTGAAGCCCAGTCAACTGATTTATCGAATATTGAAATTATATGATAAATGACCCGTTTGGATCGGTACTAGAGCCGATCAACAGAATTGTATGCTTTGTTTATCTGATAATTGAACTGTTTTGGATCAGTATTGAACTCCGACCACTCGATTTATATGAAACTGATATTATATACTTATTGAACGGTCAATTGGTTTATTTGCTTTGATTATATGATTATTGAACTATTTGGACCGGTATGAAGCCCGGTCATTTGGAAATTATTTAATATGAAATGTTGTGATTTTGGTCATTGAGTCGGTACTGAAATTTGACCAATTAATTTATTGAGATTGTTATTGGGCATATATATATACTGTTTGGACAGGTACTGAAGTCCGGTACATTGATTTATCTGAAATATTGTTATAAATGTTCATATGTCATGTCAGTGCATTCTTACAAGACTTAAATAAGGCCGTGATCGTCTTAACCATTATTTACAGATTTTACTTAAGAAACCTACAAGTTTCTATATGAATCGACAAATAGACCTCTAGGTCAACATATTGCTACAGATGGACCTCCGGGTCGACATATTGCTATGGACGGACCTACAGGTCATATTGTGAACTGACCTATGATTCATTCAGGTCTAGTGCTTTTGATTGACCTATGAAAAATTCAAGTCTAGTGTTACTGGTTAGCTATTGTCACATGCTTAGTGAAATTTCTGGGTGCAGTACTTAGCTTGATGGATCACAATGAAATTAAATGGAATCATAAGACATTTGCATTGCATATGGTTATGTTTTGACTGATATATGAAATTGTAAAGTATTATTGATTATAGTACCTACGAATTTATAAATAAATGGAATTCTATGTCAAAGATAGCTGCATTTTTGTTATATGTTTTGGTTGTTATAGAATTATATGGAATTATGGGTTAAGTCAATTACAGCTCGTAAGGTAAAGAGGAATCCTATAAAATAAGCTTGCCTACGACAAGTTTTGTTTATTATTTTGAAATTTTGATTTATTGTTTTGTTTTATATTGTTTTAGTTTATACTTGCTGAGTATGTAACTCATCAAATTGCTTTTACATGATTTTAGGTTTTCTTTTGGCAAGTGACAACGTCAGTTCCACCATCTTTCTGCCGGGTCGGTCAGCTGTAGCCTAGGATCTCTCTCCCCCTTACATTTCATCATTTGTACCATCTTATCATGTAGATTTATGTCATATGGCATGTAAATTATTAATAAGGCTTGTAGTAAACGATTAAATGTATAGTAAATAATTTATGGCATGTCAAATGCATGGTAGTTGTCATTGCATCGCATGTAGAGTTTCTAATATGTAAAAATGTCAATGTGTTTGGTTTAGCTCGTATACTTGTATACTATGTAAACTTATAGCATAGTACTGGCGATTGTTGCATATAGATTCATAGGAGATAAGAGATGATTGAGATTTGTGATAATTGGTTTTAAAGGTTATAGTAATTCTTACATAACATGTTAAAATGTTATATATAAAAAAAGGTATGTTTTATGACGTATAGGTATAAGTATGGTTGTTACAATACCGGTCTAAACAGTTAAACCAACTTACATAATCCAAAGCACGTATATCAATTGATTCAAATTGTCAAATCAATATATATTATTCAAAACAATAAAAACAATTGTTTCAAGCAGTTTAATCAACCTATATAATTCAAGTAAGTAAATCAATATGTTTCAAGTAGTTTAATCAACCTGTATTATTCATAGCAATTAAATCATTTATTCCAAGTGATCTAATCAATTGTTCAAAATAATCTAATCAACTTGTATTATTCAAAGCAATTAACTCATTTATTCCAAGTAATCTAATCAACTTATGTCATCCAAAGCAATTAATTCATTTATTCCAAGTAATATCCTCAACTTATATTATCCAAAACAATTAAATTATTTATTTCAAGCAATCTCATCAAATTATATTATCCAAAACAATTTTAAATAATTTATTTCAAGTAGTTTAATCATCATACATTATCCAAAGCAAATAAACCAATCATTCTAAACATATTACTTAACATATATTATTCAAAACAATTGAATCATTTGATCTAAACAATTTAACCATGATATATTTAATAACAATCAATCCAATTCAACAGGTTTCAGTGCCGAACCAAACAAATAAACATCATTTAATCAAAAATGATAAGTACAACTGGTCAAACTTCAGTACCAGTACAAACAGATAAATTATCAAATGATAAGTCTCAATAGGTCAATTGGTCGGATTTCAGTACCGACTCAATGACCAAATCACCTATATTCAATTATTAATAATTGTAAATGACCGAGCTTCAATTTCGGTCCAAACAGTTAAATTATCATATAATCAAAACAAAGAATTTAGTTGACCGGCTTCAGTATCGATCCAAATAATTCAAATATCAAATATTTTTAATATCAAATAAATCAGTTGGCCGGTCCAAACAAATTCAAATCCATATACAGTCATCGTTTTAATAAACAGATCATTTCAAAATAATACAAGTAAGTTTACACTTACCTCGCATATATTGGGTTCGAGAATAATCACGACTCGGTCGCACTCGGTACCAACTCTGGTACCTCATCATAATCGGTGGAACTGAAATTTACGACGTCGTCGTAAAAATACGGTTTCCAAACTAAATATATTCTTTGATTACATTTATTTTCCAATTCATTTAATTACATAACAATTTCTTTTTAAATTATTCATGCTACCGACGTTTTATCAGTCACAACGAGTAAAACCCTAGACGTAACCTCTTTACGTAAACCGACCATAAACACATTTTAAACTCTTAATTTGTTCATATACTTTAACTTAATCTCCTATAATTTTCATATATGTATATTTAACTTCTTTGCATGTAAGAAATCTCAAATTAGAATGATACTTATGCGGCAAGTAACGTAAAGATACATTTTATGTCTATAATGATGTCACATGTACCCTCTTTTACGTATATTAAGTTATTTACAAGTCTTAGAACTCAAAAAATTCATAAGTTCAATTTAAATTCAATTTATAGTTAGCTCCATTTAACGACTCACGCTACCGACGTTCAATCGGTCACAAAAAAATAAGAATCCTATAGGTCCCCTCTTATACGTGTGCCGATGATGAACAAGTCTTAACACCTGAATTATTCATGTATTTTCAATTAAATTTTTATAATGTTTATGTATTTCATTTTTTAACAAGTAATATTTTATTAAAATGAAATTTATGCAATTTTACTTAAAAATGATGAACCATAATGTATGGTTTGGGTTAAGGTTGTAACATTTACTGTATACACAAAAAGTGTTAACCATATTAGTGAGAAAGCGATTTTAACAATTGACTCGGGGTCTGAAAGCTTGCCATCTACACGGGACAGAGGGATATAGGCCATGACTTTCCTACCAAACTATGTTTTCTTTTTTACACAGAATCATCCCCTAATGATTGTGCTTTTTGACTTAACCGTAGTGCATCATTTAGATCTAATACGTGTCTTTCTTTTCATTTTTATTGTACTATACTTCCTTAAACACACTTGTGCACATTTTAAGTTAGGTTTTGCTTATGTTAAAATAGGAAATCTATAAAACTTATCACCTTTTCTTCAAGAACCGCCCAATGGATAGGGGTGGATACAGAGAGCCAGCCTAGGCACGTGCTCTATGACGGCGGAAAATCCTTAGAGACCCAGCTCCAGTGAGCTACTAATGATTAGAGAAAGAATAAAGGGTAGAGGTAGGGTGACCGCTGAAATAAAGAAAGAAAATAAATGTAGAAAAAAAAAAAAGAAGGGAAACGAAGAAGAAGATTCTTCGGTTTATTTTAGGGAAAATGAAATAAATAGTCATTTTCAATGTTTGAAAATTAAAAAATAATCATTTCAAATTTTAAGATTAAAAAAAACTTTAAAAGAATTATAACTGTCCAAAAATCTAAAAATGATTATATCTAGACTTTTCTCATTATTTTAACAGAAGTTTTAAAAAAATAACACAAATTTTATAATAAAATTAATAAATTAGCACATATTTTTTAAAATTAAAAAATATCATATTTTTTATAAAAACCTGCCCCTATATATATACAAGTATATATAGAATATATATACTCGGGGTATATATACAAGTATATATAGACTATATATACTCAAGGTATATATACTAGTATATATAGACTATATATACTCTAGTATATATACTAGTATATATAGACTATATATACTCGGATATGTATTATAATTTATAAAGTTCATTGCTATAATTTATGGAGTATATATAATAGTATATATGGTTTCTTACATATTGGGTAATATGCTATTTATTTATATATATTGTCATATATACAAACAAATGAAGAGTATATATGATAGTATATATAGATCATATATACTGTTACAAAAACTATGTATGAACAATGTATGCCAATTTGTGAAAGTCATATGCTACGGTCCAATGGACCGGTATCAAATCATATAACTCAACTGGTCGGATTCAGTACCGATTCAGGAATTATAAACATCACAAGTCATATATCCAAGATTTCCAATTGACCGGATTTCAGTACTGGTCCAAATAGTTCAACATAATCATATAACAGCAGTTTCATATATCACAGATGACCGGGTTTCGGTACCGGTCCAAACAGTTCAATATAACATACTTAGCAATTTCACAAAGTCCAAATCAATCATATAAGTAAGTGGGTTATCACTTACCTCACTACTGTGAACTCGGGTGGGCCTCGGGTTGTTTACCCCACGCCGGTCGAGAACTCAAGCTCCTATAATGCATAACATAGCAATGATGTTCAATTAATCAAATGAGAAGTCCATATGTGCTATGATGCATAGTTTAATAATTAATCTCTAAAATAATTGAGTTTAAAATTAATCCATATACTTTTATGTGAATTTTAACTCAATCCATAAAATTTTCCTATTTAAAATCATTTTATAACATATTAAAAATAATTATTAAACTCAATTTATCATATAATAGTTATAATTATTAAAACCAAAACAATAATTAAATAAACCAAATAATAAATTAAAACCAAAATCATAATTAAAATCTTTAACAAAATATTTAATCTTTAATTTTCGGGCTCAAAACGATCTCAAAATAATTTTTGATGCCAAAAACAGATTCAGGACGTCGAAATTAGGTTGGTAGGGTTAAAATATAATTTATAAAATTTTCTAGGTCAAAAATATAAACAAAAATAAACTTTAGGTGCTAAAATGCAATTTCATTAAAATTTAGGTGCTGGGTGCGTAATTCTTGTCAAAACGCAGAAATGGTTACCGTTTTGGTTGTTGGGAGAATGACCAAAACGCAGCCTCTGCGTGCGTTTCACTCCGCGTGCCTCTGGCTCAAAACGCATGCCCCCTGTGTCGTTTTGAGCCTTCTTCTTTCCCCCTTCTCCTTCTGTTTTCACCCGATTGTAGTGGTCTTCCAGCCAACTTCCCGATGATTGTACGTCCTCCTCCAGTTGCTTTCTGGCAAACTACTACTACCGTTCTCTTCCTCTACAAACCCCTCTATCTAAGCATCGGAGCCAAATTTCCAGAAACCCTCTAGATCTTAAGATATAAGTCCCCAAAGTTGGCTCCTCAACACTGTTTTCAGAATTTCCAAGATTTTGCCTAACTTTCTACCCAACATGCAGCAACTTTTTCGGCCACCTCAGGTGATTTTCTGGCAAACTAAAACGACCAAACTCTTCCTCTACACACCCTCTATCAATCTATAAAGCCCAAACTCACCCATGCACAACCAATTGGAAGATAAAAGCTTCCAAAATAGCAACTTCAACACTGCCTAAAAACTAGAATTTGTACCCAGAAATTTTCACTCTCTTTTCCTTCGATTTCCAGCAGTTCCCTTCCCTTTCTAACACTTCTAATCACTTCATAAACATCCTAGGAACATACTAAAACAGTTGGATTGAATGTTTCATTTGGATTTCTTTCTTTCTCTTTCTTTTTCTCTCTTTGTTCTTTTTTCTCTTTCCCTTCATGTTCTACCTCCTTTCCCTTGTTGTTCCAGCCTTCTAACTCAACCCAACACCTCATGTTACACTTCCTAAACAAAGGTCCAGCAGCTGCTTAGGTGTTATTGCACAAAAAACATCAAATTTGCCTTTTAACCTTACTTAGTCTTAAAGTCTTCTTTCTTCACTTTCATTTTCATTCTTTCAATCCAAAATTCAGCACATAATCTCATCCAGCACCTACTTAAAATTTATTTTTGGTGTCAAAATGATACGTATAACATGTGTCTAAAGTTTTGCAAAAATCGGAATTCGAAAATAATTCGCAGTTCGATCGGTGCTCTAATCCGACTCTGAAACCTCGACGTTTTTCACAAAACCGAAACCGTATGACGTTGTCGCAAAATTGGGGTTCCAAAACTCTTTAAAACATGTTAATAAACATATATCAAAATATCAAAATCATTTAATTCATGGTTTACGTCTTTCTGACATTTTTTGGTCGCGCGGGCCAAAAACCCTAATTAGCTCCGTTTGTGTCTTTCGACGGCAAACGAGCCTATAACATGGCTTATTGTGAATACTCGAATTTTGAGGCCCGAAAAATGATTTTCAATAGATTGCGAATAGTCACGCCGGACCGGAAATTTTCGTAAAATAGCACCGGAAGTATGTCTTCATGAAACTTGAAATGTCCGGGATTTCTCGAGGGTCACGGAAATGCCCTCGGAATAGCCATCGGAGTCCCGAAACATCCCGAAAAGGCTCCGGAATGAAAAATGCGCGAGTCGAGGAAGGAAGGCAGCCTTGGCCACCCTCTGGAGGCGCCCCTGGCCGCCCTCCGGGCAGCCTTGGCCGCCTTCTGGAGGCAGCCTAGGGCGCCCCCGGCCGCCCTCCAAGAGCAGCCCTGGCCGCCCTCCAAGGCAGCCTCGGCCGCCCTCGACAGCAGCCCAGGCCGCCCTTTGTTGACTTTTGGCCGAATTTCACCTATAAATACCCCCCAAAACCATCATTTTCTTCACACCTTGAGCTGTGTTGACAGCCGCTCTCTTCTCCCTTTTTACCTACGGTGATTCTTCATCTCAAAGGTAATTCTTTACTGCTTTCTGCATTGCATTTCTCTGATAACTTGCATTGCATACATAATCATATATATAAAATAAGTCCAAATCAAGCTGAAGCTAAGGAGCGGACGTCAACTGCCACAGGTATATTCCAAAACTCTTTTTCTTCAATTTTATTCTGTCATACTGCATCCTACATCATCCATACATGACATTTGCATCTCATGCACACACTTTTGGCAAAATATGCCATTTTAATCACTTATTTTGGCCACTGCGCCACCAAAATCAAATCTTTCGGCTACAGCGCCGTTAAAATCACTTTTCGGCTATAATGCCCAAACAAACACATTTTTGGCCACCGAGCCACACCAAAAATCATAATTTTGGCCCCAAGGCCTAATAAACCCTTTTCCCCCAGCGGAAACACACTTTTGGCCAAAAGGCCTAAAAATCAATATTCCCCAGCGGAAATCCAATTTTGACCACGGAAGTCATAAAACTCCTTTTTTTGGCCACTAGGCCTAAATTTCACACTTTTTGACCACGGACGTCAATAAACTCCTTTTTCGACCACGGACGTCGATAAACTCCTTTTCGGCCACTAGGCCTACATTTCGACCACGGACGTCGATAAACTCTTTTTTTGGCCCCTAGGCCGAAATTCACCTTTCACACACTCATAGCAAGCATACATGCATACACCCCATCGCCTTTAAATAGACAAGTTCGAACTACATTGACCTTGATCTCTCATTCAAAAAATTGTATGTAGGCACATTCGAGATATAACCTCGAATAGCAGGTCTCCCCATTCCCGATCATTTCGTCCAAATCTTTCATTTCTGCATGACATCACTTAGGAGAAAAGAAGCAATGAATATGAATGCATGACATAACCTCCGAATCCACCTCGGGTTCGAAGACTAGTGCATTTCATTCATTGGGGCGATTAACCTAGACCAATTAAAACTCCTTTTTTCGATCACTAGACCAATTAAAACACATTTTTGACCTCGGAAGTCATAAAACGTCTTTTTTTGGCCAGTAGGCCTAAATTTCACACTTTTTGACCACAGACGTCAATAAACTCCGTTTTCGACCATGGATGTCGATAAACTCCTTTTCGGCCACTAGGCCTACATTTCGACCACGGACGTCGATAAACTCCTTTTTTGGCCCCTAGGCCTAAATTCACCTTTCACACTTTCATAGCATGCATACACCCCCTCCATCGCCTTTAAATAGGCAAGTTTGAACTACATTGACCCTAATCTCTCATTCAAAAGAGAATATGTAGGCACATTCGAGATATAACCTCGAATAGCAGGTCTCCCCATTCCCGATCATTTCGTCCAAATCTTTCATTCCTGCATGACATCACTTAGGAGAAAAGAAGCAATGAATATGAATGCATGACATAACCTCCGAATCCACCTCGGGTTCGAAGACTAGTGCATTTCATTCATTGGGCGATTAACCTAGAAATAGGTTAATCGCAAAACGGAGTCACTAAGGGGTTCTTTCTTAATTTTTCCCCTTTAAAAAAATAAATTAAGTGGCGACTCTACACACACATTTCACCCCGAGTGAACATCCCCGGCTAACCGACTTTCCTCGCGGGATCGGCCCGGCGGCTCGGAGGGCTTCCGGTAAGGGTTCACACTTATTATTCTTATTCAAATCATATATTATAATATTCAAATCTTATAATCCATATTTAAATTAATTATCAAATCAAATCATAATGCATTTTAATGAAAATGCACGTAATGCATGAAAATGACGTCGGAACGACGTAGACTAAGGTTTTGGGGTGTCACTACTCTCCCTTCCTTAAGAATTTTGTCCTCAAAATTTCATACCTGTACTCTCAAACAGCTGTGGATATTTCTGTGACATCCGAGGTTCTGTTTCCCAATTGGCTTCACCCTAAGAATGATGCTTCCATAAGACTTTAACCATAGGAATGTTCTTATTCGGAAGCTATCTAACTCCAAATTCCAGGATTTCCACTGGTTCCTTTGTATAACTCAAATTCTGAGCCACATCAAAATTCTGCTCGTTAATCACGTGATTAGGGTCAGACCTTTATCTTTTGAGTATACTCACATGAAAAACATTGTGAATCTATGCCAAATCTGAAGGTAAGGCTAACCTGTAAGCCAATGGACCAACTTTCTCTGTAATCTCGTGAGGACCAATGTACCGAGGTCTCAGTTTTCCTTTCTGCCCAAATCTGATAATGCCTTTTCAAGGTATACTCCATCTCTCTGTGATGTTGATCCGAATAGCTTTTCTGTATGTCCTGTGCAGCCTTTAACTTTGCCTTTGCTATGTTGATTTTGTCAACTGTTTCCTGAACCAACTCTGGACCCTCTAACGTTCTCAGCCCCTCTTCGTCCCAACAAATAGGACTTCTGCACTTCCTGCCATATAGTGCTTCGTAAGGAGCCATACCAATGTTGCTATGAAACTGGTTGTTGTAGGCGAACTCCATTAAATTGATGTAATTATCCTAAGAACCTTGGAATTCCAACACACAAGCCCGCAACATATCCTCAAGAGTCTGTATGGTTCTCTCAGACTACCCGTCTGTTTGAGGATGAAAGGCAGTACTAAAGTGTAACTTTGTGCCCAAAGCTGCCTGCAAACTCTGCCAAAACCGAGAAATAAGCTGTGGATCTCTGTCAGATACGATAGATATGGGCACTCCATGTAGTCTGACCACCTCATTTACATACTCAGTAGACAGCTGATTCAATGAAATACCCCACCGGAACGGAATAAAATGAGCTGACTTCGTAAGTCGATCCACTATTACCCAAATAGCATCATGCTTTCGCTGGGTTTTAGGCAAAGCTATGACAAAATCCATGGTAATCCTCTCCCATTTCCACACAGGTATGGGTAAAGGCTGTAGTTTACCTGCTGGACTCTGGTGTTTTGCCTTAATCTGTTGACAAATTAGACATTTGACTACAAATTCAGCCACATCTTTCTTCATCCTGTGCCACCAATAATGATTCTTCACTGACTGATACATCTTTGTCACACCCAGATGCATAGTATAAACTGTGTTGTGTGCCTCATCCAGAATCTCATTACGTAGCCCATCCACATCAGGAACACATAACCGGTGATTCAACATCAACACACCATTATCCAAGGTAAAAGAAGTTACCTTGCCTAACTTCAATCTATTAATGATACTCAACAACTGTGGATCTCTGGACTAACTTAGCTGTATCTTCTCTTTTAATACTGGCCTCACTTTCTATGTTGCTAACAAAACACTCTCAGAGTCCTCATCCAGGCCTATATTCAACTTCTTCAACTCATTTATAAGTGATAAGGAAGAACCTGTGAATAAGCCGAAATACCGTTACTCGTCCGGCTAAGGGCGTCAGCTACAACATTAGCCTTTCCTGGATGACACTCGATGGTGCAATCATAATCCTTAAGCAACTCGATCCACCTTCTCTATCTGGAGTTTAATTCTTTCTGTGTCATCAAGTACTTCAGACTCTAGTGATCGGTGAATATCTAGAAAGTCTCTCCATATAGGTAATGTCTCCAAATTTTTAAAGCGAAAATCATTATGGCTACCTCGAGATCATGAACTGTATATGACTTCTCATATGTTCTCAGTTGTCGTGAAGCGTAACCAATAACATTACCCCACTGCATCAAGAAACAACCCAATCCTTGATGAGAAGCATCACTATAAACCACAAAACCGCCCGTACCTGAAGGAATAGTTAACACTGGTGCTATCGTTAACTTCTCCTTCAGCTGATCAAAACTGTGCTGGCAGGCCTCTGACCAAACAAAAGGAATATCTTTTCTGAGCAACTTGGTTAAAGGTGTAGCAATCAAGGAAAATCCCTCGATAAACCGGCTATAGTAACCAGCCATACCGAGGAAACTCCTGATATTAGTAACATTCCGTGGTTGTGGCCAACTTTGAACTTCTTCTACTTTTCTGGAATCTACCTCAATCCTGTTTGCTAATATAACATTCCCTAAAAACATTACGTGATCCAACCAAAATTCACACTTGCTGAACTTGGTGTACAACTGTCTCTCCTAGAGAATCTATAGAACAGTCCTTAGATGTCTCTCATGCTCCTATGGATCTTCCGAGTAGATCAAAATTTCATCGATGAACACTATGATAAACTTGTCAAGGAATGGCTGAAATATCTTGTTCATCAATGCCATGAACACAGCTGGAGCATTCGTCAACCTGAATGGCATTACTAGGAACTCGTAATGACCATACCGAGTCCAGAATGCTATATTCGGAATATCCTCTATAGCTATCTTCAGCTGATGATAACCTGATCTCAGATCAATCTTGAAGAAGACATTAGCACCCTGTAGCTGATCAAACAAATCATCCACTCTGGGCAATGGATACTTGTTCTTAACCATTACTTGATTAAGCCTGCGGTAGTCAATGCATAGCCTCATAGTGTTATCTTTCTTTTTAACAAAAAAGCACTGGTGTACCCTAACAGGATACACTGGGTCTGATGAAACCCCTATCAAGTAACTATTGTAACTGCTTCTTCAGCTCTTGTAGTTCCAATGGACTATAAGGAGTAACAGAAATGGGAGCCGTACTTGGAACTATCTCAATTGACATATCTACCTTTCTGTCCGACGGTAAACCCGGCAAATCCTCTGGAAAGACATCCGGAAACTCTCTGACAACTAGAATGTCTTCCAACTTACTGTTCTGTTCCCGAGTATCGATGACATGTGCTAGATATGCCTCACAGCCCCTCTGAATCAAACTGAATGTAGTCATAGAAGAAATCAAACAACCCAGCACTGCTTGCCGTTCACCGTAGAAAACAACCCGTGACTGCCCTGGTGGATAACCTCTTTGGCATAGCAATCGACCTTAGATCGATGTTGTGCTAACCAATCCAAACCCAATATGATGTTGAACATGAAAGAGTAACAAAATCAAATCTACTGGTAACACCTGTTCCCCAATAAACATCTCACAGTTTGGGTATAAGTGTTTCACTATCACTATCTCCCCTAAAGGTGTATGTACTGTAAGGTTATACTCTAAGTGTTTAGGCTCTCTCTGTGTTTTGGTTGACATGTGAGATAATATAAATGAATGTGAAGATCCAGGATCTATCAATGCAAAAGCAAAAATATCAGGTTAATAAAAGAAAGTTTACCAGCTATAACCTCTAGAGAAGCTAGAGCCTCGTCTCTCGTCATAGCATAGACCCGAGCCTGAATAGGAGCCTGTGATGTCATATGCTGCACACTGCCTCTGCCTATACCAACCCCTGCCTGGGTGGACTATCCTCTGCCTCTGCCAAAACCTGACCCGGCCCACTAGCACGATAATCTGCACCGAAGACTCAGATGGTGCCTGACCCAACTCTCTCCTCTTGGGACATTCGTCAAGAAAATTTCCCTGCTCAATGCACATATAACATGCACCGGTGTAGCGTCGGTATTCACCCCAATGGTGTCTGCCATAGTACGTGCACTGAGAACTCGGCTGACTTTGGCCTCTGTCTGAACTGCCTTGGTAGGAAAACTACCCCTTTGAAAACCAGCATGAGATCCACTCTGATAACCATGTGATCTTCCCCTAAAACCAGTAGGAATAGATGGCCTCTGCTGTGGACGCTTCCGGGAACCACCCGCGTCCTGAGCCTGTACCTCCCTCTCTCTCTCTTCGGTATTGGAGGTTTCTCCGTCCGTAACCTCTCAATCCGGATAGCTGCAGCTCGTAGATCAATAAAACTCTTCAAATCACCAGGTGTGATTTTAGTCTGGATATCATACCTCAATCCTTCCTCGAACCGGTGGCATTTATCTCTCTCATTGGCCACTAAAAAATCAGCATACTGCGATAGTTGAGTAAACCTAACCTCATAGTTTGCCACAGACATATCCCCTGAGAGATGCTGAGATACTCCATCTACTTTTGGTCTCGGTATACCTCCGGGGTATCTTCTCCTTGAACTCATATAAGAAGTCTCCTCAAGTCAGAACTAGCGGTCGAACTCTGGAAATAGGAACCGTCTTCCATTAGCTGTAAGCATCACCCTGTAGAAATGACACACTGTAATCGTACCTCTCCTCTGGGGTACTGTCCATCATCTCAAAAACCCTGTCCATAGCAATAACTCTGCCTCTGTTGGGTCTATAGTACCGAAGAAGTCAACTCCTCCCAACTTCCTAAGCTCCTTAAAGTACCTATTTCTTTCGGTAGGTGCATTACCAAGGTTAGATGCATGAGGTTCAAAAGAACCCTCAACAAACAATGTAGGGCCAGTTGAACCCTCTCTCCTCTGCGTGTCATGAATATGCTCCATGATCCTATGTGAATGTCATATGTCAAAACTATGGATATGAATGAATTCACATATTATGCAGACAACTAGGCCCTGTGGGGCTGTAGACCAGGCTCTGATACCACTAAATGTAACATCCTCTCATATACCTTACGTCATAAAACATGTTATTTTTTATATAACATTTTAATCTCTCAGAGTAACCTAAGTCAAATTTATTAATTAACTTAACATATAACAAAAACATTAAATCAACAACCATACATATCATATTATAATCCCATATTTACATATGTATAAACCTGTTTATCCAAAAACCTATTAACATATAACAAAATCATATAATTATGCTATACAAAACATAGCATAAAAAAAAACTATATGCAGCATATACAAATGTCGCGGTGAGAGAGAGAGAGGCCTAAACTTCAGCTGTACCGACCTGAGCATATACTAGTGAAGTCTCAGTACTTCACTCAGACAACAGACGTGGAAACATAATTTACCATTTGGGTGAGCCGCATACTCAGCAAGTGCAAACCAACACCAATCACAACCAACAAGTAAGGAAATTAATCATAACATCTCAAAACAGCATAATATCATGTCATTTATAACATGTATAAACAAAGCAATAACATAAGATGCATAATGACATGTCTTTCCTTTTACTTTAGTCGCGATTTATCGACTAAGTGTTGCCCCGGGAATTTCATGGCATATCAGTAACCATAGTTGGCTAGTGAATTTGTAAGACCGGATGTGAATACCCAAAATTTAAGGCCCGAAAAATTGATTTCCGCAGACCGCAAACATTCAGGCGGGACAGGACATTTTTAGGAAACAGTGTTGGAAGTATATGCCTTTATGGTACTTGAAATGTCTAGGATTTTACGAGGGTCACAGAAATGCCTTTGGAATAGCCATTGGAGTCCCGGAACGTCCCGAAAAGGCTCTAGAATGAAAAACGCGCGAGTTGCGGAAGCGAGGCAGCCTTGGCCGTCCAAGGAAGGCGCCGTTGTCCGCCCTCCAAGGCAGCTCTGGCCGCCCTTTGGAGGCAGTCTAGGTCGCCCTCAGTTGACTTTTCGGCGAGATTTCGCCTATAAATACCCCCCAAAACATCATTTTCTTCACATCTTAAGCTGTGTTGACAGCCGCTCTCTTCTCCCTTTTTGCCTACGGTGATTCTTCATCTCCAGAAAATTCTTTACTACTTTCAGCATTGCATTGTTGTGATAACTTGCATTTTCGTTCATAAAACATAATTAAAAAAAGTCCAAATCAAGCTGAAGCAAAGGAGCGGACGCCAATTGCCTCAGGTATGTTTTGAAACTTTATCTCTTTGATTTAATCCTCTTATCTCATCTTGCCTCATGCATACATAACATATTTGCATTGCATAAACACACCTTTTGGCTAATATGCCGTCATAATCACTTATGTTGGCCACCGCGCCACCTAAACAAATCTTTCGGCCACAACACCGCTTAAATCACTCTTTTGGCTACAACGCCTAAACAAACACACTTTTCGGCCACAATGCCATACTAAGAATCATATTTTGCCCCCTAGGCCTAACAAACTACTTTTCCCCAGCGGAAACACATAAAAACACACTTTTTGGCCAAAAGGCCTAAAATCAACCTTCCCCTGCGGAGACATCAAAAATCACACTTTTGACCACGGAAGTCATAAAACTCGTTTTTCAGTCACTGGACCAATAAAATCACACTTTTGACCACGGGGGTCATAAAACTCCTTTTTCTGGTCATTAGACAAACAAAACATACATTTTGACCGCGGAAGTCATAAAACTCCTTTTTCGGTCACTAGACCAACAAAATCACACTTTTGACCGTGGAAGTCATAAAACTCTTTTTTCGGCCACTAGGCCTAAATTTCACATGTTTCAACCACGGAAGTCGATAAACTCCATTTTCGACCACAGAAGTCGATAAACTCCTTTTCGGCCACTAGGCCTACATTTCAACCATGGACGTCGATAAACTCTCTTTTTGGCCCTAGGCCTAATTTCAATTTCACACACTCATAGCATGCATACATGCATACACCCCCGTCATCGCCTTAAAATAGGCAAGTTCGAACTACATTTGTAACAACCTACACTTATACTTTTATGTCATAAAACATGTGTTGATGTTCAGTTTTCGGTGGATTTAGATTTTTACCAAAAAGTTTAAGGTGACAAAATTATTTTTAAGTTTGTGCATTTACTGAAACTAGTCGGTCTTAAAAATAATTTTATGAGTCGCCACCCGATTTCGGGACAGCAAATTTTAATTTTTCAAAAAAAGACTCCGTTTTTTATTTTAAATGGCGCTGGTCAAAATTTCAGAGATTCGGGTTGGGTACGACGGTTTAAGTTTTACTTAAATCGTCGCCCGGTAAAAACCGTCCTCTAGTTTGTTTTTCTTTCCAAAATTTAAGTTTTAACAAAAAAATTCTGTTACGTGATTAAGACTAGCGATATTCCTAATTGGCGATAATCAGTCATTTGCGAAAATAATTACAAACATTTAAAGCAATTAAAGTATGAAAAATTAAAATGCGAAAATTAAATCAAACATACCTAAACCTAATTATTCTTTCTCCGTTTCGGAGAAAATAATTACAAACCATCCTAATTAATTACAATCTACCCAAATATACCTAAATTTAAACCCATAATCCCAAAAATAAGAAATTAAAACATCCAAAACAAATGAGCAAAATTACTAAAAAGTCCCTATAATTTTAAAATTTACAAATGAGTCCCTAACTTTTGGAAAATTGTCATTCAGCTCCTAAACATGCAATATTATCTATTAAAAGTCACAAAACATGTAAGACAAACAATTGGAAGCTAATCAAGTAAAATTTCAGTTTGGTCCCTGAATTTTCTAAAAATTACAAAAATGCCCCTACATTTTATTTCTAATGCTTTGCCTTGCTTTCCTATTGAAATTTACTTAAATTTGTTTCAATTTCCCAAAACAAACAGAATTTGTTAAATGACTCACAAGTTTTGGTAAATTACAAATCAGTCCTTTAAAATGATAGATTGCACAATCAACCTACACATTCTGTTTCATCCCAAAATGACTCTCTTTCGTCTAAACCTTCTCAAAACAGAATCATCATTTAATTCATAGTCATGCAAATGAGGAAATATCATCATCAAAACAATCCAAACAACTTAATTAGTAAACAGTTGTAAACAAGTGAGAAAGGAAACTAAAATGTAAGAATGGGATTACTTCTGTTTTATCTTCATGCTGGAGTAATAAAAAAATGTATGTTGATGTTTGACTTTAATATGCAAAAACATATGTTGGACATAAGATGTGGCAATCAAAGGATAGCAAATAATCCAGATGAACACTCCAGAATCTCAAAAACTACATTATGACCAGCAATAACAACAAGAGATAGTATAACTCAACAATAACAGCTTCCCAATTTCTAAACTCAATAGGCAAGCATAGAATTAAATACCATTCACCACTTATCCTAATTTTGCATCTAAATTACCTAGTGTAGTGTTGATCAATGGCTAATCATGTTTAATGAATGAGACAATGACTGTTCATTACAGAAATAAGGGATTCAACAAAGAGAAACAATTG